>PVKS010020833.1:0-36189 GCA_004027875.1 Aplodontia rufa
TCTGTCTGTCTGTCTGTCTCACCCCTGCCTGGAATTGAAGATGGCCGGATAGGCTTCCAGTTTGGTCAGGGAAGTGGAGAATCACATGTGAAATATTTTTGTACCGGGCAGTTGCTAATTTTGTTTTACTGAGCCTTTCCCTTGCTCGGGCTGAGCTGATGCCCTCAGGTAGGGCTGGTGTGCTTGGCACCTGTGCTCCTGAAAGTACCTACCTGAGCTGATGGGCACTCGCCCAGCCTCCGCCTGCCAGAGCTTCCTCCAGTCCAGATTTGAGGCCTTTCGTTTGCTTGGGGCTGCACTGAAGGGCTCCTGCAAAGCCCAGCGCCTCTTGTGGGTCGTGCCTTCAGGGTCTTGCAGGTGGATGTCATGTTTTTCTGGGTTCCCTCTCCATCCGGCTTCCTGTTGAATGTGGTGATGCCATGAGTCTGCCCCGTGAAAGAAGTCACTTCTCCCACAGACCACGCTTTCTCTTCTGGAGTGGAGCCCATCTTGGGAGGAAGGCTGGGAGGGAGCCATTCGTGTGTGGCAGTGTACAGCTGCAGGCCAGGGTCCTCTTTGGGAGGTGGGGAGCAGGCCTGACTCCATCTGACATCCGTGCCCCCATCTGTGCTTGACAAGGGCATGTGTGCAGTCAGAGCCCGCTCTTCCTGCACTTGCCCTAGTGCTGGTCTCCCTGAGTTCTGTTTTCTTCTTTGGCTTTTTCAAGGTTAGCTTCATTTGCTTTCCCCAGACTCAAGTGACTTATAAACATATGTAGAGTCCTGTTAGCTGTCACTGCCCTGGTGACTCAGCCCTCTGGAGCCATTGTTAAGGGAGTTCTTGAGATGGACTCCAGAGGCAGCGGCCTGGGAGAGGCGGTGAGGCGAGGAGGGGCTGAGCAGCTGGGCGTGTCCCTTGCGTGCCCCTCGGCATCTAGGGATCTTGCTGCCCGGGCTGTGCAGAGCACAGGGTTGGGGAGACATGGGTCAAGCCGGGTGGCACTCCTGGGCCTTCCCCTAGCTGGTGGCCAGCCGCTTCCTGGTCTCCTGTCCTCCTGCAGGGCTGCTTAGCTGTGCGGGGATTGCCTGGGGGCGCAGGAGCTGCTTCCCTTGTCTGGAACGCATTTGTCACCATAGCTAACGAGAATGTTTTCTCCTGGTTCTTGGCCCTTGGCATGTCACCTTTATGATTGGGGTACATGGGTGTGCCAAGCAGGGCTCAGAATTTTCTTTTCTCAGTGTTGTGTCTTGAGTCCCAGGGCTTTGTGTATGCTGGGAGGTGCTTACCGCTGGGCCACACACCAGCCCAGAAAAACTGACTGAGGGGCAGATCTCAGTGAAGAGCACCAAGCCAGGAGTCTGCTGGAAGACAGGGCTCTGCTCCCCAGCTGCCCCAAGAACCTTGAGGAAATCATTGTCTCAGGAGCCAGGCACAGTGGCACATACCTGTGATCCAGCAACCGAGGAGGCTGAAGCAGGAGGGTTGCAAGAGCAAAGCCAGCCTCAGCCTCAGCAACTCAGCAAGACCCTGAGCAGCTTAGTGATGCCCTGCCTCAAAATAAATTATGAAGAGAACTGGGGATGTGGCTCAGTGGTTAGATGCCCCTGGGTTCAATCCCAAGTACCAAAAAAAAAAAAAAAAAGAGAAAAAAAAAGAAATCAGTGTTTCGTCCCCAGGTTTCCGGTTATTTTGGTTCCTTGACAGACTCCAAAAGTACAGGAGAACTGAGACTGAACGGCAGTCCCTGTGACGAGGAGGCGTGTGGCTCTTACTATGGACCGATTGGCAGAGATTCAGTAATGCAGTGAGAAGCCTCTCAGCCGGTGTGGTGGAAGACCCTGCATGCCTGAGGCTGGGGGCCGAGAGGTGGGGAGTCCCCTGGCCTGCTGCTGCACTGCACGTGTGGGTCATTTGAGGAGTTCGGGGGCTAATAGAGCCCAGGAGGTTCAGGAGTCCAATCACCGCCCCAGAGAGAAACCTCAGTGAAGATGCACGTGGTGGGGTGGCTCAGGACAGATGCCTGCTGGCACTGTCCCTGGCGGGAGGGCCTTTAGCTCACCTGCTTTCTGTGCTTGTCCACGACTCTTCCTCTGCACTTCCCTATGGGAGTTGCCACCCAGATGTCCCCTTCAGGGAGTGTCTGAGGCCTTTCACTCGCAAGCCTCTTTGCACCCTAAAACTTACTGAGAGCTCCACAGAGTTGTTTCATGTGATTTCTGTCAATGTCATGTTAGAAATGAAAAGCAAGATGTTTTAGAAATCGTTACTGATACCCCCATTCTGTATCGTGTAAAAGATGCTTTTGTGATGAATTACTGTTTTCCCAAGCAGATGCTCTTGAGAAGTTTGTTTTCTTGTTTGTGAATGCCTTTATGCGGGCCTGGCTCCTGAAGCCAGCTGGGCTCTCAGCCTTGCCTCTGCGTTCAGCTGTTGTGCTCTGTGGTTTTGGTCACCATCCGGCCAGAGAAAACCCTGCCTTGTCTGTAGTTGGAAAGGAGGAAGGTTTTCATTTTTTAGATACTTGGGTCTTCTTGGATGAGCACTGGACCAATGGCTGCTTCCTGGGTCAGGTACAGATTTTGAAATATACCTGCAGTTTTTTGCTTTTCGTTTGTTTTTGCTGGTGAAAGAACCCAGGGCCTTCCTCATGCGAGGCAAGCGCTGTACCACTGAGCTACACCCCCAGCTCCTCTGAGCTCTTAAAACTATTTACGTTCTGTGTATTGTTTTGAAAATCCTGCATTGTCCATTTGGAAAAATCTATTACCTGTCAATTCATTTACTTGCAA
This sequence comes from Aplodontia rufa, assembly GCA_004027875.1. NCBI lineage: Eukaryota > Metazoa > Chordata > Mammalia > Rodentia > Aplodontiidae > Aplodontia > Aplodontia rufa. The sequence goes on from PVKS010020833.1 coordinate 2,769, forward strand.
AGTCAAAAACACCTGTCACCATTCAGAAACTTCCTATGTTTAGGGAAGTCACGAAGGTTCATAAAAGTTTTCAGAATGTCTGGGTTTTGCACGAAATCTTGAATCTTGTTTTCCGAAAACAGACCCACTTTGTTCCTCTTCTTGACTCTGCCTCCTCGATGTCCTTATCTGAGTAAATACTGGTGGGATGTCAAACCTTCAAGTGGAAGGTGGGGTTCCACACAGGGTGGCTCTCTGGCTCCATCCCTGGAGACGACCTTGGAATGCCAACTTTGGTGTGCTGCACAGGGCTCTTGTGCCACCAGAGCCAGTGGCACTCCTCAGAGCTCCGGGCTTGGGGTTTAAAGGCTGCTTGTACTTCCTCTCCAGGCCGGGCGCGGTCATGGCCTTCCGTTGCTGTCCTGCGGGGAGGGCTCCTGTCGTGGGTCACCACCCTGCTTCTTGCTGTGGTGCCAGCTTTCTCACATGCTGTTGCTTTTGCACCACTGATGCAGTAAAAAGGCAGGCAGTGAGTTTGAATTGTGACGAGACTCGTTTGACCCCACAGATCCCGTTGAAGAGCCTTGGTGACCCCGATGGGTCCATGGCCCTCACTTTAAAGAACCGTTGCCATCAGATGTGTAGGCACAGTGCTAATTGAACCCACCTGGACTTGACTGTGTGTCGTACAGACATGGATCAGATGCCTGAGGCAGAGTTTAAGCGTTGGTTGCTTGCATCCCAAGGCAAGGGCATTAGCAGTGGGGACCTCTAAGAGTTGACTGACCGGTGACTACACTGTGGAGGGAGCGTGCTCACGGTAGGCCGCGATCCAGCCTTCTCCCGCTCTCGCTGGCTACCCGTGTGGTGCCTTCCTGTGCCACGCTCTCTCCATCTTAAACTCCCAGCCTCCAGGACGAGGAGCCAGATGGACCCCGTCTGTCAATCACAGTCTGCGGCATTCTGTTCCAGCTCAGAGCAGGCCGAGCGTGTGATGGGCACACAGGGCACTGGATGGGCATATCCAAGCATCACCACAGCGCAAAACTTGCTAGGATTGCCAGTCCCTGTGCCCTGCTGCCTGGGTCAGTGAGGGTAATAGAGGCACAGAGGCAGTGCTTTTGAAAGGCTGGTTTCACATTACGAATAAACAGATCACGGGAACTTTTCTGGTGTTATAAAAATGATGAATTATGAAACGTGCGCCCCCCCATTCCACTTCCGGTGCCTGCTGCCCTCTCTAGCTTCCCAGGCCCTGTGTGTCTGTGTCCTTGTAGCCTGGGTCTGTTGCCATCTGTGTAGATGTCCGCTGTGCCTTGGGCCCTGCAGGTGAGAGCAGAACGGCCCAGAATGCAGGCGGCCCCTGGCAGCTGGCGAGCTCCTGGCTCCCAACGCGTCTTCTTGGCGATGGTCGGGTTGTCCTATTTCAGTGGCTCTAGAAGGGCCACCTGGAGGGGTTCCTGCCTGCAGGGGTTCCTGCTCCTCTGCTCTTCCGAGAAGCGTCTGGTGGAGCCAGGGCTTGGCGCACTCTGTGGCTCCAGTGCCTGCCGGTTTCCTGTCCGCGTCTGGCTCTGGGAATGGCGTTCTACCCACTTTCTTTCCTCTTGTGCTCAGTGACTGCAGTTGGGCCCCTCACTGCCTTTTGTCCCTGGCAGTGGGCCTGTCTGGGTAGGGGTAGTAAGGTGTCCCTGGACACCTGCTCCTGCCACTGTGTGCAGGGGAACCAGGCGTTCTAGTCCGGCTCAGGGTGGCGCAGATGTGGTTCTGTGGTCTGCGGTAGCTGGGCGGAGGGGGGATGCCTCACTCGTGTGCTGGAAAGGCAGTGGAATCACTGCAGAGGTTCCCGGATTCTTGCCTGTGGGTGTTTTCGGGGCTGGCTGGAAAGCTGGCAGAGTTGTGGATACCTCCTGTGGCTTCCAAGTGCTGGGCTCCGTCATCCTGCGCATGTCCCGCCTCATGTCCCGCCAGTCACCACTGCGTCACGGAGGCAGCCCTTTCGCATCTTGCTCACCCTGTGGCTCCCCTCCAGGCTGTGAGGTGTGTGCTGGGGTCCCTCAAGCCTTTGTGGAGGGCTGTGCAGGGGGCCTACTCCCTGTGCTGCCCGCTCTCCCTGCCCATCAGGATTGGGGCCTGAGCCTGGAGGCTGCCACCTCCGCCCTCAGGCCCAGCTGTGTCCTGCGCTCTGCCGGCAGGCACAGAGCTTGGGTCCCTTTTAGGTGGGAAGGAGTTAGGGAGGTGCTTGAGGAAGGAAGGGAGAGCGGGGGTGTTGAAGTGTTGAGCGTTGCCCCATGGGTGCGAGTGGCATGGTCTGACTTGGTCTCCCTGCTCTGCAGGCCCCAAGGTTCTTTCATATTCTTGAACTTTCCTGGGGTCCCAGGCAGCATCCAGCTGTGCATCTGGCAAGCGGGGCCTGGTGGAGATGCCTGCTGCTTCCTGTGGCCATGGCTGTGGTCAGGGTGTGGCAGGAGTGAGGGACTCCGTGGTGTTTGCTGCAGTTTGTGGGGCCACAAACAGGGACAAGGAATGCGCTGGCACTCTGACCTCACTCTTGGAGATCACACTGTTTTGAAAAGAAATTTTATTTCTGATATAACAAACAAACAAATATAGCTTTCCTTTGGTGCTGCTTGCCCTGAATGCCAGGAAACCCGGCCGGGCCGCTGTGAAGCGGCAGCTAGAGGGGATATTTTTATTCCTTGGTGGGAAGTGGGTGCCCCCTGCACCTTCTCAGAAGCTCCCCCCTGGGAAAGCCAAGGAACCTGCTAGAAAGTAGAGGGCCAGGCCTGCCTGGCTGCACATCTGGCTTCCTCACCGAGCTTCCTGTGGTGTGGACTAGGGGACCGGACCTTCCTGCCCAGAGGGCTATCACAACTCCTGGCTCCTGCTGAGAAGACTATTCAAACCCCATCCTGGGGCCTGCCGCCCCTTGGAGAACGGGAGACTTCCTTCCCTGCGGTGGGCAGTGGTCAGCAGGAGCAGGCCCTGGTGCTGCAGGATGTTGGCTGCACTGCAGGAAGGAAGCTGCCTTTGCAGAGCGTGCCCATTGTGTGGGACCTTGCAGCAAGTGTACAGCGTCCCCCCCCGCCCAGATGGCATCAGCTAGTAGATGGCAGCCAGGAAACCCTCATGCAAGATGGGTCTTCAAGGCTGACTTGGGAACCCTGGGGAGGGTGTCTCAGCATCAGTGTGAGAAGAGGGGAAAATTGGGAGCTCCTGACTTGGATCTGCGGTGGCTTTTCCTTCTGTGGTGACGGGTCCTGCTTTGTTTGCGGAATCACCTCCTTGCAGCGCAGTAGTGTCTCTTCCGCAGGCTGCCAGGTGGCTTGTGTCTCTGTGGTGCCTGGTTCCCTGGGGCCATACTCTGTGGAGGTGTCCGTGAGCCTTGCTGTAGGGCTGGCCAGCTGAGGGTGGCACTGTGACCTTCCCAACTGCAGCAACTGCTGTCTTGGCTTTTTTGCGGCTTTTTTGTGACTAAAGGACCTGACAAACAATTTTAGAGGGAGAAAAGTTTATTTGGGGGCTCTTGGTTTCAGAAGTCTCAGTCCACAGAAGGCTGGCTTCATTCCTCGGGGCTCTAGGTGAGGCTGAACGCCACGGCAGAAGAGTGCGGTGGAGGATGTGGCTGAGGGCTTCCCAATCTGAAAGCAGAGAGAGACTCTACTTCCACTCATCAGATACAAAATATATACCCAAAGGTAGCCCCCAGTGATCTGCCTCCTCCAGCCACACCGTACCTGCCTGCAGGCACCACCCAGTCAATCCCTACCAGAGGGTCAGTTCCCTGATGGGTTAAGGCTCTCATAAGTTCTTGCACTTGAGCAGCCTTCCTTCATTGTCTCACATGTGCGTTTTGGGGGATACCCCACATCTAAACCATCATGGTGGCAATGACAGGAAACTTCCACGAGTGCTTTAGTTTTGTGGTTTCTGTCGATGTGGCAAACAGAGCCACACCTGGGCAGCCTTGCTGTCTAGCGCCGCTCCTCTTAGAAGCAGGCTCTGCCTGGTGGCCAGCAGCTCCCCGTTCCCCCTCCCCAGCCCTGGAGCTCTGGGAGCTGGGTGTGGGTGGAGTCGTAGCCTCTGCCCTCTGCTGACTGGCGGACTCTGCAGAGTTTGTTTTCAGTTTGGATGGACCATGCTTCCTTTGTCCATCTGGTGGGCACCAGCTGCTTGGAGTATGGGTAGTTGAACACCCCTGGGTTCAACCCCCAGTACCAAAAACACAAACGGCTGTAGTCAAGAGGCTGCTAGTAACTTTTCATAAACTGTTTCAGGGCTTTGTGAAGGTGGAGATATTTAAAAACTAAGGCCAGTCAGGCCTTCTTGGCCGGTGGTCTGCAAGTCGTCTCAAGGTAAAAGGGTGCTGTTGGTACTGTGCGCGTGGCAGGCGGTGGCCTGGGCCATCCCAGTGCCTGGGCTGTGGTGGGAGGCAGAGGGGAGTCTGCTGGGAGTTAGCCCCACCTGGTTGCATTTTCAGTCCTTGCAATTTTAGGTTGGAGATGGGTCCTAGGACATTTGGGTTTGCAGAAATCCTTACAATCACCCTTTTAAAAATAGCAGGCAGGGATGCTGACTAGTGTCTGCCCCACACCACCTGTTCTCTTACAGTGTTGGTGAGTTTGGACACAGCACACCTATTTCGTGGTGCCCAGAATGTAGCACTGCACACCCGACATTAGCCTTGGCAGCTCTTGCTCCCAACAGATGCAGTCCAACAGGATTCAGAACCTAGTGGACACCTGGCGAGAGCGGAGGGACAGTGGGCCTTGACCTGAAGGCCCTGGAGGGGTTCTCAGGCCACACCAGAGCCTTCCTGGGAGACTTCTGTGCTGCATGTTCCTGTACTAGGCCGTGCTCGTGGAGCCTCCCTTAGTCCTCCCTCCAGACAGCTGCTTGATTTTTAAGTTAGTCTCTTGTGACCTTTAATTCTCTTTTTAAAAGACTTTGTTTACTGTGGCTGATGTATAGAGGTTTAGGTTTTTCTCTCCTGTGCAGCATTCCTGGTGAGCAGGGCTGAAGGGGTGCATTTGAACTGGACAGTGCAGGAGGAACTAACGAGTTCCTGTGGGCAAGATTGCAGGGGATCATCATCATTCTCTTTTTTTTTGTACTGAGGATTGAACCCAGGGGCACTCAACCACTGAGCCATATCCCCGGTCCTTTTTATATTTTATTTTGAACAGGGCCTCACCAAGTTGCTGAGGCTGACTTTGAACTTACGATCCTTCTGCCTCAGTCTCCCAAGTTGCTGGGATTACAGGCATGTGTCACTGTGCCCATGAAGGGACTCTTTTTGTAACTGGTTTGTACAGGTCTCTGCAGAGTGTCCCTTAGGTTAGAGGGACAAACATGAGCATATTTGTGGGTGATGGTACCTGGAGGCTGGGACCTGGGAGGAGTGTGACCTGGGGGTGTGCCCTGCACTGGGTACCCTGAGGGTGGTTGTGAGGAGGGGTGTGTGCCCAGGGCACCATCTCCTACACCCCTTCCTCAGAATCAGGGCAGAACCTGCCCACTTCCTTGTGTGCGTTCGCAGATGCTACATTTCCTATAACAGCAGGAAGTGAGAGGCGTCTGCAGAGGAGCCTGGTCTGGAGTGACCACTCCATCATAGCATCTGGGCCCTGGATTATCAGGACTGAGTTCCCTATCCCTGTCTGCATGTGTACACCGCTTTCCTCTGCGCACACACCTGGCTTTCTTTGACCTTTTGCCCCAGAGTACTCTGGTATCTTTCGTAAGAAAGGAGACAGCTGCTTTACAGCAGTGGGTTCTTGGTTCCCAGTGACTGTTGATTCATTGTCTGCCCCTGACCTATTAGCATTCCAGGCCTGTCACTGGACGTTCCCCCTGTTGCACACAGCGCCTGGCCAGGCCCGGTCCTGTGAGTGACTGCAGTGTCCCTCTCCTGTTCCCAGGCCCTCATCGTCGCATGCTCCTCAGGGATGATCTCCTCCAGCCGCCCCAGGGTTTGCAGTGCCTGGCAGCCTTCGTCTTCTGGGGAGAGGGTGCATTTCGAAGGTTGCCACTGTAGTGTGGCATTGAACATGGAGTCGCAGGAGGGCTGCATGTCCTGGGTGGCATACGTGTCCATCTGCACAGGGCTGTGGGTGGTGTGGGCATGGCCTGCTGGAGACTGTAGGGGGAGGTGCTTTTGGACATGGCTTGTGCCCTCTTGGTGGGCCTGGGCTGAAGTGCTGTCCGAGCAGCTGCCTACGTAGATCCTGCCCAGACCTGAAGATGCAGGGCAGTTAGCATGCCCAGCATGGCCAGCCGGCCTGCTGCCTGGGTTTGTTTAAAGAAGAGGTACCCACTATGCTGGGCTGTCCTTGTCCCCCGCTTCCTCTGGTAATGAATTTACTCTTATTGACCAGCAGGCCAGCGGGGGATATCTGGTGCTTCCTGTCCTCTGGCCTTTGCTGTGCTTAACTGACTTCACAGTTAAGTCAGGAAACAGCTCCTGCATGGACCTAGGGCTGCCTGGGCTTCTCCGTCAGCGGGTGCGTGAACACAGGGGTGTGGCCCCAGAGGGACTTGGAGGTGGTCGTGTGAGTGAGGCTGGCTGCTACAGTGTAAATGTGAGTGGCACCAACTCGTGATTTCAGCCATACTTAACCTCGTCAAAGTTGTGCTCTTTAGTTTTTAAACTTATGTGTGCTACATTGAGACAGCTCAGCAGTGTATGAAGTGCAGCTTAAGCCCTGTGTGGCTGCCTGGCCCCCGAAGGCATCCGCTGTCCACAGGCTGCACACTTAGAGAGGCAGAGCTCTCAGCACACGCCAGTGTGTTGCGCATCTGCTCTTACTTTTCCTTACCGGCATGCTGTAGACTCTCCTCTGGCCGGGGTTTGGGTACTTCCTACCTGTGCTTTACTCTGGACTGCCTTTCGTAGAGCGGATGTGCTATAGTTGGTTGCACTTAGTCCTATTTTAGGCAGGTAGGGCTCGTCAGCTTTTGTTATTAATTAAATGCCCTGCACCTATGCTCACGGCCAATTCCCGCAGCTGAGGTCCTGGGCAGGGAATCCCTTAATGGGGCTTGTAGTGTCCTTCAGAGCCGTGGTGACCGTTTATGCTTCTCTCAGCAACTCATGCGTGCACTCATATGGGCTCCATCAGTGCGTGATCTTGGCATTTTAATCTTCTAATGTTAAAATACTTCATTCTTTGGTTTTGTGTTCTAAGATCACTGTCCTTAGGCATGTTCCTGTGTATCTGCCACTGGTGTTTCTTTTGCTCATGTACCTTTGGGTCATCATTGTACTGATTTTTCCTTTATTGGATGTTAATCTTTTGTCATTGTCATAAACAAGCATTTTTGCCGCCTGTGACTTTTAGCTTAGCCGAGTCCTCTTCTGCTGTAGGTTTCTACTTTAGTAGACATGCGAGTCTTCCTGGGTTCAGCTGCTTAACTCCCAGCCTGGTTCCTGGGCGAGGGAGAAGTTGTACTCCACACTCGTAACCATCTCTTCCGTAGCGTGCCAGCGCTGTGATGGTCTTCTCTGCTTTTGCCTGTGTGTGAAGTGGGGTCTCGTGTTTCCCAGGCTTTGTCGGCTGCTCTGCGGGCAATCTGTTTTACCTGAAGTTGGACGTAGTTCTCAGTGCGGGGAATGTGGTTTGGGGCCACCTTCCCTGCGGAAGGTGCCATGGGGCTGTACCCTGCGCTGCTCTGGGCTGAAAGTCAATTTCAAATGCTGTTTTACAAGGCCGAAGGTTATCCCCAGCCCAGGGGACGTCTCGGCACATCTGATTGAGAAGCGTGGGTAAAGCTGGCTGCTATAGTTCTTTCTTCTCCTTAACAGTGGCCTCCCCCACCCCCGCATGGTCGGACATCTGTGAGCTCCTGCAGCATCTGCACTGAGAGATGATATGGCTTGATGGCTTGTGGCATTGCCCTGGATAGAGGCTGTGGCTGCCTGGTGTCCTCACCTTGGCATGGGTAAGGTTGGGATTGAGTCTTCAGAAGGCTCAGAAGTGAGACCTGTTCCTTTGGGCAGAGCTCTGACTCATCCTCATGGAGATGGATGAGTCTTCCAAGGCGGCTGGCAGCAGGCTAAGGTGGCATCTCGGCTTCAGAGCCCTGAGCAGGTGTCTGACCCTGGGCATCCTTACCAGGTGGGTGCAGTGTGGAGCCAGGCTTTCCTTCGATCCTGCCCTTTTCCTGGATGGGCGTTTCTGTAGTGCCAGGAGACCTCTGGAACTCTGCTGGGCCTTGGGAGAGGCCGTGCTTTATTCCCTCTACTTAAAATGCTCAGAATGGCACGTACTTTATTGTCCTGACCAAGTTCCTGAGAGAAACATGGCGTTTGCCTCATTGAGCAGCTGGGGAATGGGTGTGATCTGCTTGCCTGGGGGAGGGGACGAGTGGGTCTCCTACGAGATTGTGAGGCCTCTGGGTGCCCCCACCCCCCCTTTCTGAAGCCCTTCTTTGCTGGGTGTTCTCACAGCATCTCAGGATGGGTCATGCAGATCTTTTTAAGGCTGTGTTTGGAAGCATTTGATGTTGGCAGCCTCTGTCAGCTGAGGATGGAGGGCCTATAGCCACCTTGGGCAGATGGCCTCACAGCGCAAAGACCTTGGGCAGGGAGGTCAGACTCTGCCGCTATCCACTGGAGAGGACTTGGTCCACCTATAGTGGATCATGCTAAGTGCAGCTGGCCATAAGGTGAGGTGGGCAGGGCTATTAGAGGCCATCCTCCCTCTAAGACGGTGCCAGGGCTGCAACTGGGCAGAGGTGACAGGGGTCTGACATGTCTTGGACACTGTGTGCAGCACTTGAAAGGATGAATGAGCGTGTCCAGACAGGTGCAAGCTGGCGTGTATGGAGAGAGGTAATGTAGACTTGGGGTTGAGGACAGCTGAGGTCACTGAGCCCAGCAGGGGCTGGGCAGGGGTACAGTCCTGCCACCCTTCTTCCTGAAGCCCCGGCAGGCCTCCTTGCTCCCAGACCCGCAGCACTCTCATTCCTTACAGCTCCTGAGCCTGGTACCAAGCAGGTGGGAATGGTCTTGAGTCTGATAAGGTCTCTCCTGGGTGGAGGACACTGGTCAGAGCTGACCAGATCAGGGCAATAGTGGCAACCCTGGCATCTCGTGGACCTGTGAGCTCCGGCTTCTGGGGGAGGAAGAGGAGTTCTTTCTCTCCGCTAGGTTCTAACTAGGTGGCTCCTGATCCCTTCTGTCCCTTGTGTGTTCCAAAAGTACTCCCCCAGGCTGTGGCCCCCTCAGCTTGGCCACACAGCCTGGGGTGGTCACGCATGGCAAACGCTCACACTTGTGGCGTGCTCGTGAGTCTCCTCCTCCTGGGTTTCACTGTTGTCACTGCAGTCCGGTTGCCTCCTGTTCACCATGGTGGGAGAGATCTCTGTGCTGTGTCCTTACTCTCCATCTTAGAGATGAGGACACTGAGGCCAAGGAGGCAGAGGGCTCTGTGTCTGCTTAGGGCCACATGGCCCAGGGTCCCCTGCTAATCCCATGGGCTTCCCTGTGGCAGTGCCCTGGGCAGGGGCTTCAGCAGGCATCATGTTGCCTGCTAGAGTTACTTTGCAGGTACTTGGGGGTGCAGGGTTGCTTCCTGCAGGTAGCCGTGAGGACCCAAGACAAGGGTGTATGCGTGTGTTGTTCAGGGCTTCTTCCTGGGGTCTGAGGGGTGCCTCCTGCTGTACCCCTGCAGTGCTGAAGGACTTGTGCAGGTGGCAGAGCATGTGCTGGCTGCATCTCTGGCTGAGGAAGTGGACCCCCCTTGTCAGCTGGACGGCCTCTGGAGAGCAGGCTGGAGGGGAGATAGTGTCCTTTGGTGAAGAGTGCCTAAGGAGCCTTGCTTTCAGAGGTGGGCAGCCATTAGGCTCCTCCCCATTGTCCTATTATGAGCCTGTGTAGCCAGGGCAGCTCACCTACTCCTTGTGCCCAATTCTGATATCGGCCGTCATCTGTCATGGGGTTTAGTCAGACTTTCCTGAGGCAGTGCTGGTCAGAGCTGACCTAGCCACTTTATCTGAAAAACCATCTGAACTGTTTCTAAGACCTTATTATTATTTATTCTCCTTTCTTGGCCTTGACCTGCTTCCTCAATAAAAACTCAGGGCAAGATTTTCTTATTTAAAAAAAATATATATCAAGAAAAGAAAAAGTGAATGCTGAGTTGGAATTGGGGGTGCAGGTGTGTTACGGTTTAGCTCTTGGCTTTTCAGTTCCCAGTGATGGCCTGTCCTGGGGCTCCCTGTTGTGACTTGGTGGTTCTGTGCAGCGTGGCTTCTGGAGCGAGGAGGAGCTGGCCCGCTCAGCCTCATGGGGCAGAGTTGAGCCCTCAGACGACTCAGTGGTCTGGGGCCCCTGGTGGCCCAGCAGGACAGGCTGAGCCCATCTTCACCCATGCCCCACCGAGTTTACTGTCCTGTCTGCCTGGGCAGTCCACCTGAGTGATTCCAAAGAACTGTTGTTTTAGGCAGTTCTCAGCCTTAGCTGTTAACCCTGTAAACTTTTGAAAAAAGCAGTGCCTGAGACTTAGGAACCAGGGAAGGTTGAGGACTCTGCTTCAGCAGAGGAAATTAGAGAGAGCCATAGTCGTAATTAGAATGCAGTCATCTCTTCCTGCCTATTTCAGGGAGCAGGAAGGTCTCTTAGCGGTGGCCATGAGTACCCGCAGTGTGTCTTGGCTCCCTGCCACCCGCCTGCCCTTTTCCTGCATGGGCCAGCATGGTTTGCAGTGTGTTCAGAGGAGGCTGGTCTGCAGGGGTCAGGTGGAGGGTGGCACAGGAGCAGCACCTGGCCCAAGAGCAGGTCTGGCCTCCTTGCTGCCCTCGCTGCTGTCGCAGCTCCCTGCGGGTGTCAGCTTCTGGGGGCCTGCGTGCCCAGCCTGCGCCGCCACGTAGTGGGTGTGTGGAAGGCTGCCTCAGTTCAGGCACGTGGAAGCTTTGTTCCTTCTTTAGCAAGCACCTGAATAGCTTGGAAGCGCAGAGGTGTGGCAGGTGTCTGCCTAGCTCTCCTCCAGCACCACTTCACAGCTGCGTGTTAAGTTGTAAATTTTCTACTTTTCCTTTCCTTTTGAAATGTGCTAACATATGCATGGTTGGTGCTGCACAAGTGAGCATGTAAAGCCCTGCCTCTGGTGCTGCGGGGATCCCCACCTTGGGGAGATGATTACAGGGAGAGCCAGGGCTGGTGGCCTGGGTGTGCTGTAGAGAGCATCAGACCTCGCTGGTTCCCAGCCTTTTAGAAACACCACCAGTCCCCGGGGTCTCCCCAGGGCGCTGTTGAGCTTCTCTTGACTGCATGTGGCGCCCCCTGCTTGCCTGGGAAACTCATGTCTCCTGGCAGAGCACCACCGTGTTCTCCTTGTGCCCGTGGAGCAGGTGGCTGTTGTCCATGACCCCCTTCTGGCCCCAGACATTTGGGAGCCGTGGTGGGCTGCAGCCCCGATGTTGGGGTGCCATAGTGGTGATGCGGGGTTTTTGCGATGAGGCCAGATTCTCTGCTCCCACTGGTGAATCCAGTCTGGACTGGCTGACCACAGATCTCTGTCCAAAATAGCCCATTTCCAGTGTTTGCAGCTATTCCCAGTTAAAACTGGGAATTTGGGCTGGCTGCAGGTGCCTGCAGCCAAAATAGTGTTAGCAGCTCCCCAGCTAAGAGCGGGGTTTCTCCCCGCTACTGTTGGGTGGTGTGTTGCAGCTCTTTGGGTGGAAAGTCACCCAGGGAATTTGGCGCCAGTCTTCTTCTGGGTTCTTGTCTCATGAATTTGAGGAAGGAATAAAATCCATGGACAACCACGGACAGGAAGAGTAAAAGGAGCTTTATTTAAGAAGGTGAGCAGTCTCCACAAAGCAGAGGGGCATCTGGAAGCAGGATGTACGTTAGGCCAGGTATTATATTGGTTTGGGGTATGAGCCTTGATTAAGATTCATGAAAAGCACCAATATCGTTGGCTAAGCTCTGTGTAAAACAGGCACTGAAACTAAGCGCCAAAGTCATTGGTTAAAATCTATGCAAATCGGGTAGCAACTCTTTCCTAGTTCCCATCTACGTCCACCCTCACTTCTTAGTTTTCCTACCTCTGGGACAAAGGAGTTGCTCCCACAGGTGAGCCTTGTGGTCTTTTGAAGGACGTGAGCATACCCGTCAATCACTGCCTACTGGCCAGCTTCTAGGTGTGGTTGAATGGGGCCCATGGTCCTGGCTGTTCTCAACGGTCTCATTGGGGTCTCACTGGGCGGCGTGTCTGTGTAGCGCTGTGCAGCTCTGACGTCAGGATGCTATAGTGGGCAGCATGTCCGAGTAGCTCTGCAGCCCTGAGTGGGAAAGTGCATCCTCACACAGAGGACTCCCAACTGATTGCGGAGGCTTAGCCACATGAAGCTTGTCTGTGGCCATGCTTGCTGAGGGATGAGCTGAGGCTGTGGGATGGAAGCTGAAGGTCCTCCTGCTGCTGGTCTCTGCTGTGTGAGTTCCCTGGGCTTGAGCATGCTGTTGAGGTCTCCGCTGTTCAGCAAGGAGGCGGAGGCAGTCTTGCCAGGGCACTGTTGGACTTCTCCTGACTCTGTTCGGGACATTTTCCCATTTCCCTCTATCGATGCATCTGCACTGCCCCTTATCTTCTGGAACTCCAGGGGGGTTGCTGCTCTGGGGGGCACCAGCCGCTCTCCATTGGCCCTGTGTTTGTGTCAGGGCTCTGCTGAGAAGATGGTGCAGCTGTAGTCATGGCCCACTCTGGGGAGCGCTAGTAGTTTCCAAAGCTATGTGTCAGGAGTCGGTGAGGCTCTGCCGATAGGTCTGTTCCCAGGCCTCCCCATACCCACCCTGGTCCCCTCCTGTCCTGGCCCTGGATGTAGATTTGGCAGGTGTAGGTGTGGATTAGACCGCAGAGTTTCGGTCAGGAACACCCTGGGGAACTGAGCACCTGTCCATGGCAGTGGCAGGAGGAGCGTGTGGTCTGTTCACCTTCCTACTCCTGGCTGAGAGGCAGTGGGTGGATGTGGTTTGGGTCTCTGTGCTGTTGACCATGCTGCCTTTCACCATGATCTAGCCCCATGTTTGTGTTGAGTGGGTGTTGTGGTGGCTGTATGCAGATGGCTGTGTGAGCATGCCTTGTGAGAACGCAGGTTTGCGCCAGGATGTTGGCATTTGGCTAGCAGACGTCTGAACACACTGATCCCACAGTGGCTGTAGGACTTGAGAACCCATGTTAATAACCAAAGGCCAGCTTCTTGGGATCTATGTGAAGGCTTGCTCTGTTTTACCAGGAGAGATGTGGAGAAGGCTGGGAAGAGAATCGGAAAGGACATGGTGGCCATTCGTGCCACTTGCCAGAAAGATCTCTGGGTCCCTGACAGCTGCCCTTGTCTCATGCTGTAGTGTCCCTACCTCTTAACAGGGTTGTGGTCTTCCCAGTGACCTGTAAATGGAGGGAGTCTCTATGTCAGATGACTCTCCTTCTGCAAGCCAGCAAATGTGGGAGCCCAGTGTGTCGGGGACACGGAGGGTGCTCAGAGATGTTTACTGTAGGAAAGGCTCTTAAGCCTGTTAAAATTCTAGGTACTACAACGTTTTACTGTTTTCTTTATAAAAACCTAGACTCTAAAATCCTGTGTCTTTAGGGAATAAAGTTTTACTTATTGGTGTTTTCCCATCAGTGGCACCTGCAGTGATTCAGGTTCCCCAGCCCTGAGAGATTCTGTCCACACTGGTGTTGCTAACATGGCGCAGGGCTGGGGCCACCGTGTCACTGGCCTGGACAGTCTCCTGAAGCTGAGTCCTGTGGCCCACCTGGGGCTGGCTGCATGGAAGTAGGTGGCAGCTGGACATTGTCCTGCCGTCCAGGCTGACCAGAAGCAGCACCTCCTTCCCGTGAGGACTGAAGAGTCACTGGACCTTTTAGAGGGAGCGGATGTGTAACGACCTGGAGGACACACGGATGACTGGCTGCACTCAGAGTGTATTCCCTGCGGGCTGTGCGATTCCCAGGGTGGTGCTTCTTCTTTGAAAGGGTGTTATTTGATTAAATAAGTTACTAATAGCCAGGTTAAGATCTCTGACTAATTCCTGGTGGGGGCTGGTGACTGGGACTTTGGGTGTGTCAGGTAGACTGAGGACAGAAAGGTGGGATTGCTGGCCACCATGCTACCACTGGCTTCATGGGCAGAACTTGCTTTTGTTTTGAACACCAACGAAGTCTCTTTGCTGTCAAGGATGATCGGGCCAGTGGCTGTTTGTGCTCTGAGTCAACACCTTGGTGAAAGTCCAGCAGTTCTGTGTGTAGTAGAGTTAATCAGGCCGGGCTCAGAAACCAGGATGGTCTAGGGGACTCACAGGAGGGAAGTTTGTTTCCAGAATGATCCCTGGGATGTGGATGTTGCTCTCCTGAACTGCAGGACTTGTCGGTGATGACCAACCCTTGTGTCTTCAAGGACTGGCCTGCAGTGGAGATCTCGCAGGCCCCCAGCAGTGGACACAGACCTTGGCTTCCTGATGAACTGAAGGGAGTTTATGAATGTAACCAGCGTGCAGTTCTGGGTAGGAGGAAACAGGCCCTGAGGTGCCAGCATGCGGAGGTGGGAACAACGTGTGGGAGCATCCCTTCAGCTTTTCCTGTGCATAGATGTGTGTGTCCTGAAGTTGTCAGCATGTTGTGTGACTTTAGGTCTATTTATAGTATGGGATTCTTTTTTTTTTTTTTTTTAAGAGAGAAAGAATCAGCTTCATTTATTTTTCCATCTGGCTTTTGTTTCTCCAATGCTTAGTTGTGTATGTGGTGCTGGGATTTGAACCCAGGTTCTCGCACATGCCAGGCATGCGCTCCAACCACTGAGCCACTGCTCCAGCCCAGTATTAAGGGATTCTGGTGTCACACTTCTCAGTAGCTCATGTTCTTTATAAATGGCATTCTTTGTGTCAGAACATGCAGTTTGTTTATTTTTTGGAAGCCGGCAAAGTTCCCGTCAAGAACAGGCCTGGGTGCAGGAGGGTTGCACTTGATGTGGGGAGCTCTCAGGTTTGGTGCTTCAGTCCAGATGTGCCAGGCCCTACTGGGAATGCTGACATTATTTTACTGTTCACCCGTATTGGAAGTGTCCTTTCTGTGTGAAGATGTGGAGGGGAAAGTGTGTTGAAGGAGATGCCAGTGCGCTGTGGCCAGCTCTGCAGCGGGAGAACATTGGCTTAGCTGGCTGACCTCTGGGCCAGCAGGGGAAGCCAAGCTCTGGCTCCCTGCTGGGTGCTGAGGGCTGGTGTCTGGGGCTGCTTGGGTAAATCCAGATAGTCTTATATTTTGCATAATTGTGATCACCCACCCAGCAGTGGGTGAGGACTCTAGACTGTGAAATTAACACATCAAGTGAATTTTACAGCATAGTAGTCTTGGGCTGGTTTTTTCAAATTAAATTTTGCAGAAATTAGCCTCAGCCTACAAAGGCAGCATTAATTCAGTGCTGGCGAGACCAAGTGGTTTCCGTAACAGCTCTACCCTGAGAGGTGAGGGTTCGTGGTGGGATAACGAGTCCTGTAGCATCAGCTGTTTCTATGTTTCGTGGAAACTGCTATGGACTGCCACCGTGAAACCTGATCCACAGTGTGTGAAGAAAGGTGGGTGAGGTGGTCTGCCTGCCCACACACTGCCCCTCATAAGGGCTTCTGGGTGAGGTTGGTATTTGGTGTTCCGAAGAAGATGGCTCTTTCTCAGGGCGCTGGGGACGGGTCCGTTTCTCAGCCCTGTCACCAGTGAACTAAACAACTACTGAAAGCTTAGTACTTCAGTGGTGTCTGACCTCCCCTCAGGCCCACGTGTCGTGTGTCCTGCAGGCTGTTGGGCACATTCACCCTCACAACAAGGAAGAGGCTCCGCAGGACTGTCTGTGCGGCGGCTCTGGAGCCCTTTTCCTGTCTGCCCAGTGTGCCCGATCCCTGTCTTTGATTACTTTAATTGTGTGTGTGGCTAATTAGGACAGTCAGCTCCACAGGCCTTGAGGTACTCGCTGTTTGGAGGTGAAGTCTGGGCGGAGTGAGGGTCCTGTCCTGTTTCCCAGCCCCACAGGAACTTGGTGCGGTGAAGACCATGCAGCCGGCTGTCCGGGTGGGGTTCTGTGGAGCAGGCAGTGGCCTGGCTGGGTTTCCAGGGAGGCTGCTGCTTGTTTTGGTGGCGTCTCTGTACCAACATTGCTGCTGATGTGGGATCATGATTCATTTAAAAATATTGTGTCTGGATGTTTAGATTTATGATGTGTCTGTCTAACCAGACCCAACCGTGTTGGACTGGTACAGGGCGTCTGGCTTCCCCGGGCCAGGTGTCCTGTGAGGCAGGTAAGAGGTGGAGAATGGAGTCGGTTTATCTGACTAGCAGCTCCTCAGCCCTGCAGGACACACGGGACAGGCATCATTAATTACAGCATGGGTCAGGTCTGCCAGAGCACGTGAGGACAAGAGCCTCGGCTTCCGAGGCCGTGTGGTTGTGGGAGATACCACTGGACAGGAGTGTGCTCAGGGAACGGCAGCTCTGGTGCCCGCGCCTGGGCTGCCAGGAAGGGGACAGGCGCCCAGTGTTGGGAATGGAATAGTGGGGCTGGTGGCTGGGCTCAGGCAAGTGACTGATGTGGAAGGAAGCCCAAGGGTGCTCAGACCTGCAGACACCTGCCTCTGCTGGACGGGGCTGCAGTGCCGATGGGCCACCCATATTGGAACTGCATGGAGGTGCTCGCCACATCCTGCTGCTGCCCCACGCGCCTGTGTCTCGTGTGCAGACAGGACCTTTGCCTTCCCCAGGGAACTCCAGGGGCAGCTGCTGCCCGCTGGTCTACTCTGCAGAACATTCGTGCGTCCTCTGCAGGGGCTAGTGGCGGGATCTCTGCTGCCTCGCGCCTTCTTCACTGCTGACGGCCATCCCAGGTCTCTCAAGAGCATAGTCTTGTGTCCCTTGGTTCCCAGGCCTAAACTTGGCAAGCCTTGATATCTGAGTATAAAAGTTCAAGGGAGATGGAATGAGCTCCCCAAAACTGCCCCAGGGCTCCCTGGCCCAGCTTGATTTTTAGACTCTGTGGCGAGAGGAGATACCTAGTTTTACACAGCACTAGTTTGGCTCAGTTCCTGCCAGATGACATGCCTGCTTGGTGTCCCTGAGCTGAGCATGGGACCCCCCCTCCCTTGGTGTCTGGGGATTCCCCAGGGCCTGCTGAGTGTGGGACCCTCTTCCCTTGGTGTTTGGGGGTGCCTGGGTGCTGCTGGGCATGGGATTCCCTTCTCTTGGTGTCTGGGGGTACCCGGGGGCTGTTAGCATGGGACCCCCTTTCCTCGATGTTGGGGGCTGCCTGGGTGCTGCTGAGCATGGGACCGCCTTCCCTCAGTGTCTGGGGGTGCCCGGGGGCTGCTGAGCTCAGGAATATGCTTGGCCACCTTGTCCCTGACGTGGCAGAAGAAGAAAGGTCTTTGCAGTGCAGCCTTTCTTTTAAAGCTGTGAATGTGGTAGTTATTTGCTCTCCTTTACCTAAGCAGCAGTAGCAACAGGAAACCTGGCATGCCAAAAAAAGTGAGTGTTGGGGACACTGGGGGCTGTAGGGGCTGGCAGAGCCCTTGAGATCTGTACTGCTTCCTCGGCGTGGGTTTTCTGTGCAGGGCGAGGGATGAGCCTCTGTCCTGCGCTAAGAGTCTCCAAGCAGCCACCGTGGTGAGTGCCTGCTGCAGATCTTCCAACAGCACGCTTGAGGGATCCTGTGTGAGCTTGGGTGGTCCATGCCCTGTGGACAGTCTCTGTGAACTTGGCCATTCTGGCTACAGGAGGCTGTTTGAGGACCTTGTCATGTCGACGTTGCCTGGTGCCAGCACGGTGGTCAGTGCTGTTTTGTGCATGTTTGAGGACTCTGGACGTGGAGGCCTCTCTCCCACCCTCCTGTTCTCCTTGGCTGTCCTGGCCAGCTGAGGTCAGGGTCCAGGCCTCTGCTCTTACACCTGCTAATTGCTGGATTGCGTTTGGCAGTTGGGCTTTGTCAGGGTGTTGTCTGTATCAGGACTCTGCTTTTCTGAGTCTCCTGCATATTGCAGAGTGATTTTGGGGCTCTGAGTCCTTTCTCTTCAGGGTCTGTCTTCACTTCTGAGAATTGGGCCGGGATGCTGGTGGCCTTCGCTCACTCCAGGTTGGCCGCAGGGAAATGGGGTGTGGCATGGTGAGCAGACTCGGCCCCACAAGCACCCGCTTTCCCCTCTGGCCTCAGCTTACTGTAGAGCTGGGTGCTGGGTGTGGCTTGCTCTTCTGCTTTCTCTTGGGGCTGGCGGTGATGCCGCAAGGCGGCCGTGCTGGCATGCGTCTTCTCGGGATGGCCATGCTGAGCAGTGGGCTCACAGCCTCATGCCTTTTGTGTGTTTGGGCTGTAACTGATGTTAAAGTGGAAGCCGCCTCCAAAACTGAACAGCGCACATAATCTGTGACTTAGCTTCTGGCTTAACTTATTTGCTTTGATGCTATGGATGGTTACATTAGGAAGCCAAAGACTTCAGAGAGAATCAGGTTTGGTTGCTCTCACAGCACAAAGGCCTGGTGTGCCGACCCTTCACTTAGAAACTCGCTGTTGGAAATTGTTTCCTAAGAGTAATCCACCCCTTTGGGCCCACATATGGAATTAAACTGTGGGCTCAGAAGGCTGGGGACACACCTGAGTTGTCAGGCCAGCAGCCGTGCGGCAGAGTGCATGCCAGACTTGGTGCCGCAGACCACGCTTCTAGAAGCAGACATAGCCTGTGTATGCGTCGGGTGCACATTGCAGACGCTGCTCTCTGGGAAGACAGTGCGTGCCTTGCTCCCTGCCCAGCGCCGCAGGGGCTGGCGGGGGCGGGGGAGATCAGAATGCGTCCTGAGTGGAACAAAGGGAGCTATTTTTAGGGAGTGTGTGGAAAGGCTTCTCCTTTGAAGGCTGTGGTATTTGAGAGACTGGATTACAACAAGTTTGTTAAAAATAGGACTTCAAGTGCTTTAATTCACAGTCCCCCTCTGGCATGGCCACTGGGCCCTCCTCCTGCATGAGCTCCCCTGACACTGGGGCATTTCTGTCCTGTTCCTGGGGGTCTTGACCTTGCCACGGATGTGCTGTGTTGGATGTTCAGGTTCTGTCCCTTCTGACTCTTGTGATGTTCTCTGACAGTTGCATTCAAGAATTCCAGTGCTTGTCACGTTTGTCTCTCAGAGGAACAGGCAGGAAATCAAGATGGACATTTAAAATTGAATTGATCCATTTTTGTTCTTAATTTTGGTGGAAAAAAAATTTCTGAGATGAAATCCAAACTGATGCTGTGGGCAGATTCCCGTGCTTCTGCCTCCAGGGTGCGTATGACATGATTCTCGCAGTCGGGGCACCCGCGGCCTGAGTCCTGGGCTCATGGTCTGATCAGTTTCATGCATAGCAGGGGCAGAGACGGAAGCTGCCCGTTGGTGACAGTGTGAGTGGGGTCCCAGCAGGAACCTGCCTTGCAGCATCCCAGGCCTGTCCCTTCCCCTCACACTGTCTGTCCTGACCCTCTTCGGCTCTGGCACCCATGGTTCAGCAGTTACTGAGTGATGGCCTCGTGCGCCTGGGCCAGGGCCCCGACCTCAGGGTCAGAGAGTCAGGACAAGGTGGACTACCAGGGGAGTGCTGCAGGCAGCCTGTTCCACCACTGCCTGTTGGAGCTCACGTCTCATCGGGGCGAACTGTTGGGCACTGTGCTGTGACACTCTCCCACCCAAAGACCTCAGGGTGGCTGAAGGTGAATCCCTGTGCCTGGCTTTTAAGGCCCAGCTCCTTGGCTGGATGGCTGCCTGTCCAGCATTGGTTGTCCCTGGTCGCCTGGGCAGTCCCTGTAGCTCAGCCACACCCAGCTGGTCTCCTGGGTACCTGCCTCCCTGTCCACATGGGCCAGAGGACAGCTCCTCCTCCTGCTTGGGGCTTCTGTCTCCCTTTGGTTCCTGCAGCCTTCTGCGGGTGCCACTTGTCCTCGGCAGCTGCTCATGCTCAGTCGCTCCTGCTGTACCCTCAGTCAGGCATTTCTTGCAGGTGGAGGTCCTGGCCTTGTTAGCTCCTGGATGGAGGGTGCTAGCTCTAGGGCCTGGGAGCAGTGACAAGCCAGTGTTCTGGGGCTTGAGTGAAACTGGGGTGCCTGTTGGTCCCGGCCTGCGTGTCCTGCTTCTCCTTCCCTTTCTGCCAGTCCTGCATGCCGTTCATTGTCCCTTTGCCCACAAGGAGACAGGTGAAAGGCACGGCAGTCTGCCCGGGCCACCAGCTGGTCATGGGGGGATGTTCTTGGTTGGGCCTTGCCGTCTGTCCGCCCTGTCCTCACGCCAGCCCACCGTCTGCCTCCTAGTTCCTCCGCTGCCATGCCTGGTGAATCGCCCCAGCAGCTCCTTGAATGTGTGGCCCCCCCTTTGCCATTTGAAATATTTTTGAATGTTTAAATAACAGTCTGGGAAGAAGCCTTTGACGGTTGTCTTTGCCCATGCACCTGTTGTGGTGTCTTACATTGTCACCTGTCCTGGTGGAGGGGTGAGTGGTGTGGGAGACCGGAGGAGGTAGCTGCCACCACTGCATTGATTGCTGCAGCAGTGGTAATGACTGATGCTTGGCGAGGCAGAAGCAGCTGCTTTTCCAAATGTTTTCTGGTCCATGCCGTTCCGTTTCACTGCTTCCTGGCTCACGGCACCTCTGCCGTCAGGCCTGTGTGCGGGCCTCCTCGAGGTTGGCAGGCCTGTTTGCATGCGTTAAACCACCCTCTTATTGACATTTCTATATTGGTTTGAAGATACAGAAGATAAAAAATACCCCCACAAAAAAGGCACAGTAATTAAGTCTGGCTTGTAGTATGGCTGGATAGGAACGTTCATGTTTAAAATACTGAGCACTGTAAATATTTGACGTGGCAGAATCCACCTCGCGTGCTTCACTGTGCCGTGATTGCTGCAGCCTTTGCAGAGCTCGAGACAGATGGTCCTTAGAGTAATGAGTGCTCTCCTTTGAATGCGGCAGGATGCCAGTTGGTAAACTGATGAAGTGTCATTATCAATAAATATTTCATGCACTAATAACAAGAAAAATACAAAGTAGGCATTTGGAACTGAGGATTCTGTGCTGCGTCTTGTGTGTGACCGGGAGTGGCCCCTGTCAGTCCTCTGAACAGTGGGTCTCCACTTCTGCACAGGAAGGAAGAGGATGGTCCCAGCACAGCTGCCTCCACGGGATAGTCTGCCATTGTGTGGCTGTCTTCAGGGTGACCTGAGATGCCTCCTTCCTCCCTGCATGTGATTGTCACCTACAGAGTCAGGACACGGGCACCAGGTACGGTGATAGAGATGCGGTGTGACTGCCCATTGTCCTCTGTGCTGGCCCTGGACGTGAGGAGCACCTGCAGAGTGGCTGTGAGGAGCCTCAATTTCTCCTCCTGTGTTGTGCTTCAGCCCCTGGGATCTTGGCTTGCCTGCGTTGCCCCAGGTGGAGGAGGTGCTGTCCCTTGCATGGAGAGCTGTCTTCCTTGCCTAGCTGCCTCTGATGCGACTTCTTTTCTCCTTACCTGACCCCTTCCATGGTTAAGGGGTTTGGGACCAACTGGGTCTGTTGTAGGCAGCTGTAACTCTGTGCCCTTTTCCTGCTGCCTCCTGGGTGGCTCTCGGGGCTCTCCTAGGAATCATGGGGAAACCCTGGGAAGGGTGGGAAGCACTGAGTGGGGCCGCTGGGGAGCAGGTTGCGGGGCAGGCCACGCCAGCAGCAAGCTGGGGCATGGGGTCGCCCTGCCTCCCTCCTCCCGCCCTTTGTCCCTGAGCCTCATGCTGACCCTCCTGGTGCTCACTGGCCTTTGCCTCCCTGCTGGGCTGGGTGCATCCCACTGTGCCGTGTCCTGCCCCAGTGGCTGCTCTGCACCCCTGTGCTCATGGATTTGGGGCTTCCTGTGAGGGAGGCCTCAGGTGTCCCTCTCCCTGGACACTCTGCAGTCCTGGGCCAGAGGCTCAGTGCCTGATGCTGAGGGCTCATGAGCTTGTTGTTTGGGCTGTGGAGCAAATGTTCTGTCCCGTCCGAGCACTGTGGCGGGGCAGATTCCGAACCGTGTAGGTGCGCTAGTTGAATCAAGATGCCCTGCGAGCGGCTCTTTGCGGTGTGAGTCTTCCCTGGGGAGGGCGCCTCTTCAGCTGCTTGCTTGTCCTGCCCAGCCTGGCTCTGGGGTCCTGACAGCATGCCCAGAGGAGAGCCCAGCCTGCCCTGCGCTGCCTTTGGGTACCGTGACTAGGTGGACATGCACACACGTGTTTTCCTTCTGCTCAGTTGCTCAGTTGCTCTGTGGATGTGCTTCTGTAATCGTGGGTGAGCTGATTATGTCTCTGGAAAACTGGCTTCCAGCTTGCTCTTGGCTTAGTGTTGAGTGGGAATCATATCTGGGGTGGCTGCAGGCAGCCTCCGTGGGCAGCAGGGAGGGATGTCCAGAAGCTCAGTGTTCTGGGGAAATCTGTGGCAGGGCTGAGGTCCTTGAAAGTGAAACGCCAGGGCCAGGTGAGGCTGGGGCACGCTGTCTCTGAGCTCCACGGAGGGGCTCAGGTTCCATCAGTACCATGGGCTGCATGCTGGCGTACCTCCGAGACAGTAATGTTTAGTCTTCATTTTTTTAGTCACTCCTGCTTGCTGCTCGAAAGTGGTTCCTGAACACATCCAGGAACCAGGAACACCATGGTTCTGGAAATGTGCCCAGGAGACCCGCCATCCTGTCCCTGAGGGTTCCCTGCCCGCTCGCTGGTCACTTCCCTGAAAAGGCATTTCACCTTGTAAGGGTTCTGTCCTATATCTCGTGTTCATGCGTGTAGGTGGTGACACTTGTGAGATTTGGGTCCCAGTGGGAGCTCCCTGGGCGCTGCCCTGGGAAGGGAGTGAGTTCTTGCAGGAGCGCATTGTTGGAGGGAGCCTAACCCCAGCATACACTCCAGCTTCCTATTCCAGGACAGGGTCTCCCCCTCCTGCCTGCCCTATTGTGGGCCCATCTACCATCAGTTTCTCACCAGAGCCAAGACAGGGCTGCCTGATGCCCTTCGACCTCCAGAGCTGAGGCTGAGTAAACCCTTCTTCATGAAACACTCAGGTGTTTCCTTATAGTAACAGAAAACTGGTATCAAGGGCTCGCAGACTTGAGGGGACACATCTCTTGCCTACCCGTGCCTTCTGGCCTTCTCTGTTGTGTGTTTCAGCTGCATGTTCTGCATATAAATTCTTTTTCCTTTTTTTGGAGGTGGGGAGAAGGAAGGAGTTTTTCAAATCAGTGTGTTCTCATGGTCCAGTTGCTGTGCAGGGAGGGCTGTCTCCTTCCTGTGCCCTGTGGGGTTGGGGTGCAGGGAGGGCTGTCTCCTGCCTCTGCCCAGCGTATTGCTGGTATCTTAGGCGTGCCCTGCCACCCTGCCCCTCTAAATGTACTCTGATGCCCTCAACCTCTTCAGCTTCAGAGAGACACTGAGTGCAGTGGGGTCTTGTGAACTGGATTGCAGAGGGGGCAACACTGTGAGAAGCAGTGGTGGGATGCCCCCACTGCTCATTTGGGGGTACCTGAGCTGCCTGGTTCTGTGCCCCACGGTGGCTTCTGAGAGCAGACTCTGGGACCTTTAGCTTCTCGTCACCACCGTCACCTCTCTCCCTGACCTTCGGCCCTCTGTCCTCCCTGGGCCGATTGCACCCTGCCTCTTGGCTGGTCCACTTCCTGCAGGTCCCCGAGCCGGCTGCTGGTGCGCTCTCCAGCTGCTCTCACCTTGAGTTGCGTGGACTGAGGCCTGTCATGTGGTCTCACGTGGCCCTTGTTGAGCTCAGCGGTGGGACCTCATCTTGGGCTTTTGTGTCCTCTGTGTCTCAGGTCAGGGCCATCTTGGATCAGTAACTGTTGGACTGCAAGCCTGCATGGAGTGACAGGGACTTGGGTCCAGTCATTTGTACTTCTGGAGGTGACCAGTGGGTGTTGCTTGGGCACCTGGTGTGGCTCGTGGCCTCTGCCTCCACAGCCCTGCTAACCACACACAGGTTCCCCCCGTGAGACACTCTCCGCTTCCTGGTCCTGTTTTCCAGCCCTCTTCTCTCCTGCCTCGTCCTGCCTCTCTCGGCCACATGGTCTCTGACGGGTTTCTCAACAGCGTGGCCCCAAGATGCTCGGTTCTGAGTTGGCTCGACAGGGCTACCATACCCAGCTGCCTGGTCCCTGAGCGAGGAGCCCTGCAGAGACGTTTTGTGGGGTGGCAACATCTGCAGGTGGTGGCTTTTAAATGAAAGGGGTGAC
Organism: Aplodontia rufa; assembly: GCA_004027875.1. Classification (NCBI taxonomy): domain Eukaryota; kingdom Metazoa; phylum Chordata; class Mammalia; order Rodentia; family Aplodontiidae; genus Aplodontia; species Aplodontia rufa. Next base: position 26,983 of record PVKS010020833.1, read on the forward strand.
ACCTGGCCCGGTCTCATCAACCCATTGAAAAGGTTTGAGAGCCCAGACCCAGGCTTCCTGGAGGAAGAAGCAGCAGTATGTGGACTGCAGCCCCGGCTGTGCTGAGAGTTTCTAGCCTGCCTCGCGGAGTTTGCTGTTGCCAGTGCCATGGTCTCCTGGTGAGGAGTCCCGCTGTCCCGGTGGATGTCTGCTGCCACATATCTCTGGTTGCTTCTCACTCCTAGATGCACTGTGTGGGAAATGGACACCGTTTTCCTGATGACGTCCGTCAATTCCCCTGTTTGCAGCTGTACACAGCCCAGACAGAGGCCCTGGGCCATCTGGCTTCACCCACTGTCTTCCTTGCTTCTCCACATGGCCTCCCCTGTGGTCACTGTGCTCTGCTCCTAGGGCTCCCCAGCCACCCCTACCTGGAGTGCTGCCCCCTCCTCCACCTGTATGGTGGCTGCTCACCTTTCAGCGTCTGACATGGGAAGCAGGGTCCTCCTGAGAAGCGTGACCCTATCCTGCTCTGGCCTCTACCGCCTCCTTTCTGAAGCTTCCGTGGCTGTGTGCATACCCTCATAGCTGCATCGTGGCTAATGTGTTTGTATGTCCCGTACCTTGCTGAGGCTGCTGTTGGCAGGAACTGAGACTTTTGTCGTCCAGAATGTTCACTGTCCCGTGCAGTTTCCGTGACCATGTGGGCATTGGCACGTGAATAGAAGGCACTGTGTTAGCAGCATGGCTTGGTGGGCTCTGGGACTGGCTTCCACGTCATGCGGGGGACTTGTCTCTGACGCTCTGGCTTCTTGGAGGCACACACCATGTCATCTGTACCGGGGTCTGCTGTCCAGCTGTCCATGCCCAACCTGGCAGTCTTCCCATCACACCTTTTCCTGGAGGAGCAGGCGGTCTGCAAAGTGCAGACATACCCAGGGGTGGGGCATGAGCAGGCCCACCGCAAGTGAGGGTGGCTGAGCAAATGCCACGAGTGAGGATGGGTGGCACCCAAGTGAGGGTGGGTGAGCAGGTGCCACGAGCAGGCCCGCTGCGAGTGAGGGTGGGCGAGCAGGTGCGAGCCAGGGCAGTGTGCTTTGGAGCACTTTGGGCTGTGGTAGGAGCAAGTGCTCGTGCTGCTTTTTGCCTGTGAAGACGTGGCTGTCATTCCGGTTCTGTGCCAGCACATCCTTTGGCACATGGGTCGGATCGTCTGCCTGTGCAGACACAACTTCCTGTTGCCAGTGGGGCAGGCCTAGGGTGGAAATGTGAGGTACTGGGCTTTGCCCTGGCTGTGGCGTGGTCACAGGCTGTCCTTTGGGAGGCAGGGACATTGGAGCAGGACCGAGACACTCACAGAGCCAGCCTCTCCTAGCACAGCTGAGCCTTGGAGGTACACAAACTTACAAAACATCACCAGAATAGCTCCTTGCAGATTCCTGGAAGACGGAGCTGTTTTTCTGAGTCAGGGAATTACTAGGTGGCAAAGTCTGGTTTTTGTCATTTGCTACTGCCAGTGTGTACAAACAAGACACAGTTCATTCATAGCCTCAGGCAGGTGCTTGGGGAGGACAGACTGAGTGGAGAGCCAGCTGTGCAGTTCCTTGAGGGCTCCCCTGGGCCCAAGGACAAGGGGGCACACGCTGGCAATGGGTACTTCCTGCTTGTGGGACTCCCTTGGTGTCTGGCCTCCCTTCCTTTGGCTCAGTGCCTGGTTTGTTGGACAGTGGGACCTGCTGGGGTCAAGTGTTGGAGGGGCCTGCTTGCTGGGCTGAGCAGTGTATATTTTATTCTGTGGCAGAGGGAAATGGAAGATTCACGAAGGGTTGGAAGGACCCGGTAGTGTCAGATGTGCATTTGGGAAGTCATTCTAGTACCCTAAGACTCAGTTTGGAACTTGGTGATAATTACACGTCACGTATTCAAGAACTTCTCTAAGTAAGTGTTTTGTGTGCGGCACGGCATGCAATTGGACCTGCTGCAGTGTTGTTTGTGTGCTTGGTTTTTTGTCTCTTTTAACAGGGATGGTGAGAGAGGAAGAATCAGTTTTACTTAGCTTTTCATGTGGCCTTCGTTGCTCAACACTTGGTTGTGTACGTGGTGCTGGGGATTGAACCCACATTCTTGTGCATGCCAGGCAAGCACCGTAACTGCTGAGCCACCACTCCAGCCCCTGGAGTGTTCTTGATAGGTGGAAAGCACACCTCTTTAAGCTTGGCATACATGCAGCTCTGCCTACAGATGGGGGGTTTAATTAGGTGACTTCAGCATCTCTATGTGTCAGCTCACTGTTAGTATAACATATGCCTGCGGTGATCAACTTATAAAGAGGAAAGGCTTATTTGGGGTCATGATTTTGGAGGTTCTGGTCTGTGATTGGCTGGACCTGCATGAACCAGTGTGTCACAGCCAGAGAATGTGGTGGAGCAAAGCCACCTGCTTCACTCACGGCCAGGAAGTAAAACAGAGGAAGGGGTTAGGGGTTCCACATCCCCTTGAAGGGCACGCCCTGGGGACCTGCACATCTCCCAGCAGGCCCCGCCTCTTACAGGTCCCCATGTCTCTCAGTAGAGCCACACTAGTGCTCCAGCCTGTAGTGCCTTGGCCTTTGGGGACATGCGGCATCCAGGCTGTAACTGTGTGAGGTGTGGACCAAGCATGGAGGAACTTCATCCTGAACGTCTCAGATGAAAGATTCCCAACCTGCCCGCTACGTCTGAAAATCCGAGCACTCAACTGCACAACACAAACACTTACGGCCACAAGTCGCTGCCTGTGTCCTGGCCATGGTGTGTCTCTGTAGGTGGGGCGTGGCTGCGTGGTAACAAGCTCCAAGTGCTTGGGATTTCAGGCTATACACAGCCCAAGCCCCTGGACAGCGCCAGTCCCTTGCAGCTTCTCTTCAGGGAGCACGAAACCAGCAAGATGGGGTCCTCGCTTCCTGGGTACTGGCGGCAGGAAGGGCTTGGTGGCAAGTGACGTGGGCCTTCTAGGAGGGGAGTTGGTGCCCTGCAGGTGATGCGTTCAGGCAGAAAGACACTTCTCCAGGGTCATTCACCGTGATGTGTCCTCTAGGTGTAACCCCCTCCCTAGGGTCCATTACTGCCCTGCCATGTTGAAAAGGAAGTGAGTGTTGTACTGGTGAAGAGGCCTCTGTGCTATGTCCTTGGCCCTCCTCTCCTGCCCATATGTCTAGGTCCTTCTTGTCCGCAGCCTCAGGACCTGGGTCCTGCAGCAGGTTTCCGTGGAAGACCCCATCTGTGCCTCGCAGCCTGGCTGGTGTTCAGGCGAGCGTAGCCAAGTCTGTGCTGCTGCCTGAGATCACCTGGCTGGCACTGTTCAGAGGTCACGAGTGTGCTGCCATTTGCCCCCGGCATTCGGTTCCAGGGTAGGGAGATTTTCTGGGAGACTGTCGCAGTCATTTCAATGATATTTTACAAGCAGGGCCTTCAGCTTCAAACTGCAGCCGTTCACGTCAGGTGGCTGCAGGTTAAGGAGTGTGAGGGAGCACCTTTCCAAAGGGGGCGCTGTCCCGGTTGTGCTCACTGGGTTCCTGGTCGTCTGAGAGGCCGGGAAGGTGGTCCTAGGATGATCTCCAGTTTTCAGAGAGGAATGAGGTTGGGTCGCCTGGACAGGTCACAGGGTCTGTTGGCGGAGCTGTGGTCAAACCTCGTGCCTGATGCCATAGCCCACCTGTGCTGTTGGCCCTTACGACTCCCACTCCTGCTGAGTGACGGACACAAGGTTAGGCTTTCAGGGGTTTTTCAGTTTAGAAAAGCGGAGATGCCCCACTGTTCCTCCCTTCTGTCTGTGCATTTTAGTGAGCGCCCAGCGAGCGGACAGAAGGTGGGAGCCACAGCACTCCTGGAGCAGCCCTGACGCCGCTCTGGTGCTGTTGGTTGGCTGCATCTCATGCGCATGTGGATATTTCTTTCTTCTCTTATTCAGAATGGGGTTTGTTCCAATGTGATGTTCTTTATTAATTGTTGGTATTGCCAGACTGGCACAGGATGGAGTTACGATGGGTGATGTAACAGCATGGCGTCACGGCCCCAATCAGAACATTTTCTCAAGTGTGACATGGCATGGTGCCCGGCCCCTTTCCAGGCATGTTCTCAATCATGATGTGACATCACAGCCCCAAAGCATGTTTTTTCGTTTTGTTTTGTTTTAAATATAGGAATAGAAGGAGTAAGAGAAAGAATCAGTTTTAATTTTATATATTTTTTTAATCTGGCCTTGGTTTTTCCAACACTTAGTTGTGTGTGTGTTTTTTTTAAATAGAAGGACAGTGAGAGAGACACAGAGAATCAATTTTTATTGAGTTTTTCACATGGCTTTCATTGCTCTGACACTTAGTTGTGTACGTGGGTGCTGGGGTTTGAACCCGTGTACTTGTGTGTGCCGGGCAAGTGCTGTAACTGCCGAGCCACCGCTCCAGCCCCCTTAGTTGTTTATTTTGGTGGTGGGGTTTGAACCTGCTTGCCAGGTAAGTACTCCAACCACTTCAGCCCCTCAAAGCGTGTTCTTAAGTCTTATTTTTTGGGGGAGTGGGTACTGGATATTGAACCTAGCGGCTCTTCACTGCACTACATCCCAGGCTATTTGTTTTAGCACGAGGCCTTGCTAAGTTGTTGAGGCCATTGGTCTGGTCGAATATCTGGACGTGAGAGAGTTGGGTTTTGATGTTTCTGTCGCCTCAGTGTCCTCAGGTTGGGTGTTGGTCTTTCGTCTTCCTAGCCAGTGGCCTCCTGTTGGCTGTTTTGAAGTGGACCATTTGCGGGAGCATGTGGTCATGGGACGAGCCTGAGCTTCCCGCCTGGAATTGTCCTCCCACTCTGCGAGCAGAGGCAGGGTGCTCTGAGCGGGCTCTGGGCCTGTCCGCCCTGTGACCTGCTTTCCACCTAGGCTCTGTGGGTGTCAGACACCGTCTCCATCGGAAGAGGTGGGAGGAGAGTGGTGCCCATAGCTGACCCACAAGCCTGCACCTCCTGTGCTGTCATGGAAGCTGAAACGTGGGTGTCTGTGGGCTCCAGGGTTCGGTGGCACCCCCTCCAGTTTTCCCTCCGGGTGTCGTGTGAGCTACGTCTGCGCACATGAGACGCTGGAAAGAACGTTCTGCTGTGTGGTCCGTGGAAAGAGACTTGGGGAAGTGGAGGGCGTGGGGGGTCAAGGGGAAGTTTGGCCAGCTTGTTCCCCCGCCTTGGAGCTCGGTCCCTCTACTTCCCTGGTCTCCTTGACTCTGACCGACTGAGGAGCCAGACATGGTCTCACCAGGTTCCTGAACCGTGGCTCAGCAGCTCTGCCCCGGCAGCGCGGCTGCTTTGCTTCTGCCACAGAACGTGCTCCTCAGGAGAATGTCACTGTGACTTCAACGCGGGTTCCCTGGGGGACATCGAGTATCCCGTTGGCTGCCTCTCACTCTTCTGATCACTGTATGAGGAGAATGATAGGAACTTGCTGCTGCCCTTGAACGTTTCTAACGCCCCATCACACAGGAACTTGCTGGAAGACGTCGTGATGTGCCACCGCATTCCTCTCCATGAGGACTGATGCACTTGATATGACCTTTGTGATAGGCCTGTGGTGACGTGGGCAGGGCTGGGGGTGTGTCTGCGTGTTCAAGGCACACAGGTAGAACACTGATAAAGCACAAGCTGTGTTTTGAGCACTGAGGATATGAAATTTACATTTGAAGAATTTTCTATAGAATTATGTTTTGTTTTCCTCAGACTCGTTTCCTGACATTTGGCTTATAGAAAACTGTGATTTTTGGTTTTGTTTGTAGAAAAACCATTTCGCCAATGAAGAGCATTACAATCCAGGCTTCTGCTTGGTGTTTCATACGAAAGACGTTTTATAGTCAACCAGGAAAATGTGAAAATAGAGGTTTATAATGGAAATGTTGATTCAGTTTGAGCCACAGCCAGACACTCAGGAGGGAAATTAGATTAAATGGTGGCTGTTCAGAGCCTTGACCACGTGGCAGCCTCCCACAGCGCGGGTCCTGGATTTCCCAGGCCCTGGTGCTTCCTGCCAGGCCAGCGCCCTGCTCGGGATGCTCTGGACTGGCGGCCCGAGACCCCGGCTTGGAGTCGAGATGGAGCAGTGCCTCGCACTTGCTATAGGTCGGAACCTGATGTGACAGCGGGCGTGACGCTGCCCTGCCACACTGCAGTGTGCTCCTGAGTGTCTGCTGCTGTTCTAGGCTGAGCACACTGCTCCTGGTTAAGGTGGACTTGTGCCGTCTGGCAAAGCCCATCATGCTGCGTGCGGCCGACTCCTTTTCCTGAACTGCTCCAAGAGGAGCTGGGACCTGTGGGGGACGTGGCAGTGGGCATGGTCACTGCAAATGCCAGAGCAGTGACTTCCCAGCACCCCACACCCCAGGATGTGCTCTGCGGGGCCTAGACTCTGCTGGTGACACCCACACCTCGTGGGAGCGCCGGGTGCATGGTGCAGCTGCTGCTGAGGCCCAGGCCAGACGCGTGCCGCCCTGCCAGGCCCACCCACCTTCCCACTCCATCCACAATGGCCAGGCATTAGGTCTTTATGAGGTCCTCACTTCCTGTTTCTTTCGGTGCTTGTGCCTGAGGTGCCGCAGCCTAGCCGTCGCTGCCACATGCAGGTCTTGGGGCCTCTCCTGGTGCTCTCTCCCGTGAGCTTGCAGCTTTGGCTTTCAGGCCCAGCCTCGTCCCCTCTGGGCTGTTGGTGGCTGCTGAGGGACAGGTCCAGATGCATCCTTTCCACACGGATATCCAGTTTTACCAGAGCTGCAGCTTGTGAAAGTGACTTGACGGAGCATGCGGGTTTCTCTCTGGCACTTCTGTCCCTAATGTAGGTGCCACTGCTTTGATTACAGGAGCTTTGTAATCAGCTGTGAAATCAGAACACATGCGGCCTCCAGCTTTGCTCCTCAGGATGTTTTGGCTACTCGGGGTCCCTTAGGATTCTATGTGAATTGGAGGATTGATTTCTTTATTGTTCTCAGAAAGCATACATGGGGGTTTTGATAGAGATTGCAGGGAACGTGCAGATTGCTTCGGATGGCTTTGGCATCTTCACGGCACCAGGTCTTGCATTCCATGAGTATGTAGCATCTTTCCGTTTCCTCCTGTCTACCGGCTTTTTCTAACCGTCCTCGACAGCAGCGGTGTGGTTGTGGGTGCCGCCTGGCAGACTCACGGCTGGACTCTGGCTCTGCTGCCTCGGTGCCTTGCTTGACGTCAGGTGCGTCTCCAAGGGTGTCCGAACAAGGTTTCCCTGTCTTTATGTAGAAGTTGCGTGTGTGACGTCTTTCTCGTGACCCCCTGTCTACCTTGGACATCTTGAGTGTGCCCCAGCTTCAGCTTCTGATTTAGCCAGCTCCCCACCTGCCCCATCTTGGCTTGAGACCTAACGCTGGCCCCAGGACACCTGCTCTTACCCATGGCCTTGCCTTCCTCCCCTGTTTGGTCTGCGTGGCTCTGACTTGGGGCGGTTTCCTGGAACACTGGCTTGTGGGCTGGTGGTTGAGCGCGATGGGGGCCCTTTTGCACAAGACCTCACTGCGGATGCGGGGGGACGGTGCTAGAGAGCACAGAGAGCAGGCTGCTCCTCCATGGGCGCATCGTGGGGAGGCGCGTACCCAGCCACCCAGTCTTACTAGGACGTGCTCAGGTTCCCTTCTCTGCCACCTACTGTCACTAAATTTGTTATTGAAAATTAAGAGCAGATTGTCTTCTCTGTTTTGAAATGAAAACAAGTAGGGTCTACTTTCATTGGCATTAAATAGGAATTTCTTTTGCTGTGTTTTCTTAGTCCCAAATGCCTCAGCTTGTATTGTAATAGGATCGACCATTTTGCCACATGTCCTCAGTTGCCAGGGGCCAAGCTGCTGAAAAGTCTCACAGGGTACCCACCTGAGGAAAGCGTGAGGGGCTGCCTCTCCTCTCTAATTTACAAGACTTCGAGAGAGGTAGCCAGTGCCCACAGCTGTTCCTCTGTCTCCTGGATCAAGATTGCCGGTCCAGCATCCTTGGCCTTCTGTTCTGCGGAGGCAGCTGCCAGGGGAGTGCTCTTCACTGGGAATTGTCCACTTAAACTCTCACCACAATGTCGCGAAGCAGCCTCAACTTTCATTTATTTATGTTATTAAGGAGTTGAGTTACATTTGTAAGTGCGTACAGTGCAACATGTGTAAGGCATACGATCTTAAACCAGAACTACCCCCACACTGCTCACCCCCTAGTCTTTTGACTCGTCTACATTTTGCCCTCCAAGCAATATTAATGCTTGGACTGTGAACTTTCCAGTATTAAATGGTTGCACAGTGTCATTGGGTTCTCGGGGGTAAAGAATATGCTATATTGTTGCTTGTATCCCTAGATCCCACCCCACTCTCCCTCCCTCTCCCCCCTACCCATGCCCTCTCCCCTTCCCCCCCTCCACATATCTATGGTTGCCCTAGATTATGTGTTGCCATGCCCTACTGGGTCCACTATGTGGTCCTGACTACCTTTCCCCCAAGCCTGGGTTTAGCTCCAGCCTCCACAAATGAGGGAAAACATTCAACCCTCGACTCTCTGGGTTATGCTGACTTCACTGAGCATGATTTCTGCCATCACCATCCATTCACCTTCAAAGGGCACATTATTGTTTCTAATAGCTGAGTAGAACTCCATTGTATGTAAATATACATATACGTATATATGTATATACCACAGCTTTTGGATCCCTTCATCCAGTGAGGGGCATCTGGGTTGTTTCCATAATTTAGTTATTGTAAACTGAGCTGCTATGAACATAGATTTTGCTATAATGTGCTGATTCTAACTCCTCTGAGAAAATACTCAGAAGAGGGGTAGCTGGATTGTATGGTGGGTCCATCCCTAATTCTTTTTTTTCATGGCTGAGGACCGAACTCAGGGCCTTGCACATGCTAGGCAAGCGCTCTCTCACTGAGCTAAATCCCTAACCCATTCCATCCTTAATTTTTTGAGGAGTCTCCACACTGCTTTCCAGAGCGGCTATACCCGTCTGCAGTTCCACCAACAGTGGGCTAGTGTGCCTACCTCCCCACAACCCCTCCAGCAGTTGTTGTTTGTATTCTTCATCTTTGCCAATCTGACCGGAGTGAGGTGAAATCTTAATGTAGTGCTGATTTGCATGTCTCTGATTGCCAGTGATTTAGAGCACTTTCTCACGTATTCATTGGCTTGCTCCATGTCCTCTGTGAAGGTTCGGTAT
>PVKS010020834.1:0-36230 GCA_004027875.1 Aplodontia rufa
GGCTTCCTTCAGTGGGTATTCTGATGTCATGATACCAAATTGAGACATACTGGGACTTCACGAGCATAGGCCTAGGATGGAGAAACTGACCAAATCACTGGACTGGTCCCCAAGAAGTGGGTGATCTGATGTCTATGACCTGTATCCAAAGTGCAGTGGCCAACTCTGGCCAGAACAGGCCACAATAAATTCCTAGCAGCTTCACCTGGGGACCAGCATGGCAGAGAATCTGATGACAGAGCTATTTTAAGCCAGATGGTACCAAAGCTCTGTGTGGATTATTTTGAGAAAGCACAGCTATATAGCCTTGGCTGGGGAGATTGGGACAGGGTACAACTTCCTCTCCCAGAGGTGGGACTGGGGAGAACTAGTCGGTGCCAGGATTCAGTAGCAGGTTGGGATTCAGGTCAGGAGTCCAGTCCCACTCAAGTCCTAATTAAGAAGCTGAGGCAGAAGCAAGAGGGCTTCTGTGGGAACTCAGTAGTCGGCTTGGTTCCAGGGCTCCTCCTGCCTAGGGTACACTAGATCCCAGGTCCGAGGCTGATATAACACAAGCGTGTGTACTACTGTCTCCCATTTTCATGTCCATGGCAGACATTGCTAGTGGATCACAGAACCAATCCTTTGATGTGTCTAGGCCAGGTCTCAGAACGCTCAGCTCCGTGTTTCAGCAGGCACTACACAATTACATAGCATCGGCATATGAGTTGAAACCTGGTTAATATAACCCCAGCTTGTAGGCCAAATGACATTCAATGACTGAAAGGGCCAGGCCTCTTCGTGACCCCTGCCCTGGCTGGTTTAGGGATAGGTTGTTGCGGCTGACCTGTGTTGAGAAGGACTGAAGTCCAGTCCTTGTGACACGCTGCACCGATATCTGGTTTCAGCTTCACCCTTCCTCTCTGGGTTGATGTGGAGGGGACATCAACCCAGAGTGACAGTCTGTCCCAAAAGTACTTCCAGGACCAAAATAGTGATAGGTTACATTGGGGTATCTGGGCCCAGATACTGTTGAGGTTTGGGACCAGATAGTTCCGCTTGTGAGGTGCTGTCCTGCGGACTGTAGGGTGTGGAACAGCGTCCCTGGCCTCTGCCCACTAGATGCCAGGAGCAACAACCAACTGTGTCCCTAGACATTGCCAGATGTCCCCTGGTGGAGAAGCACTAGACTAGATCCTGAAAGCGTCTTCCCCATGGCAAGTCTGCGGAAAGGAAAGAGCAGACCCGTTTCACTCCTGGCTTGGCTTCCCCGCTGGGTGACCTGGGGCCAGCACTGTCCCTCCCCCAGCCTCAGCGTTTCCCTTTATCCAATGGGAAGGCCACTCCCACCTCTCGGCTAGGTGTCCTCCCACTCAGCAAAGGCCACCCCCGTCCTCTCCACAGCTCTAGTCTCCCTCCTGAACCCGTGTGCCAACATGAAGGTGTGCAACGAGGACCAGACCAACTGCACGGTGCCCACGTACCCCTCATGCCGCGACAGCGAGACCTTCAGCACCTTCCTCCTGGACCTCTTCAAGCTGACCATCGGCATGGGTGACCTGGAGATGCTGAGCAGCACCAAGTACCCCGTGGTCTTCATTGTCCTGCTCGTCACCTACATCATCCTCACCTTCGTGCTGCTGCTGAACATGCTCATCGCCCTCATGGGGGAGACCGTGGGCCAGGTGTCCAAGGAGAGCAAACACATCTGGAAGCTGCAGGTGAGGCCCCAGGGCCCCCAGCCTGCCCCACCCTCAACCTTCCGTTCTGTGGCTCATCCTGCCTCTACTTCCCTGCCTGTGTGGGCAGCAGAGGCTGCTGCCTAGTTCCTAGAGCCACCTAGGGAATCGCAAAGGGACGTCTTGCCCGACCACTAGCAGTGGTTCGAGATTGATGTCGTGTGGCTCCTAGGACCCAGTTGGCTCCGTCCAGCAGGATGGAGTGATCTCTGTTGGCAGAGAAAATTCTCAGAGTCTTTTAGTCCATCCATTTCCTTTGATTCTAGCAAAGTATCTGAGACTGGGTGATTTATGAAGAATAGAATTGAACTTGGTTTATGGTATGCTGGGAAGTCCAAGGGCATGGTGCTGCATCTGGTGAGGGCCTTCTTCCTAGGTCACAACATGCTGAGACAGAGCAAAGAACTACTGGGGATTGAACCCCAGGTCACTTAGCTACTAAGGCACATCTTCAGCCCTTTTTACTTTTTATTTTGAGACAGGCTTAGAAAGTTGCTTAGGACCTCACTAAGTTGCTGAGGCTGGCCTTGAACTTGCGATCCTCCTGCCTCAGCCTCCTGAGTTGCTGAGATTACAGACATGCGCCACTACAACCAACCAGCGGGGTCTTTCCTTAAAAAGTCACTGTTGCCATCATGGGATCCCCTGGTGAACTCATCTAACTCTAATTATCTCCTGAAGACTTCACTTCCAAATATCATTAATGTATGAATTTTGGGATTAGGTAGTCAACTTTTGGGGGACAAATTCAAACCATAGCAGGGAACATCAGCATTTCAACAGGGGTTCCATGCCGAGCCAGGAGCAGCTTAGATGACTCACCAGGGCTCAAGAAAGGCTGGCATAGGGATGGGCCCTGTCTCAAAATAAAAATAAATAAATAAAAGGGGCTGGGAATGGGACTCTGGTAAAGTGCCTCAATCCCTAGTACCAAAAAGCTGAAACAAAAGCTGAAACCAAGGTCATCCTCCTGGGTCTGAGTGTAAGGGAAACTTGGCTGGACCCACTCTTGACTTTTACCCAAACCAATAACTTCTCTGAGCCTTAGTTTCCCTGTTGAGTGTAACTTACAAGATATGGATTTAACCTGTCCACCAAAGATTCATTTTTTAATTCTTTCACATTTAAAAATTTCTAATGCAAAATTTAAAAATTAAGAGATTCCATCTAAAAATCAAAATTCCTGGTTTTCTGTGAAAAATTGGGAGCCCTGCAGTGCCAGGGCCACCTTACACTGGCTTGGGCAGTCCCCAGCCCTCCCCAGTGATTCCTGTGGCCACTGCTGAGCATGCGTGATGGGCCCTGGGCTGGAGCCTTTCTACCTCTGTGTCTAGCATTGGTTTTCCTGCCAGCCACCTGTGGGTGTCTTGAGTTTGCAAAGCCCCTTTCATGGGGCAGTAGGAGGTGGAAAGCTTAGCTTTCTGCCCGTGCTGGCCGGTCACCTCATTTCTGCCATTAGGGCGGTGGGTGTGGCTGGGGAGTCACCAACGTCCCACCCCACCCCTCCCTTCAGTGGGCCACCACCATCCTGGACATTGAGCGCTCCTTCCCCGTGTTCCTGAGGAAGGCCTTCCGCTCTGGGGAGATGGTGACGGTGGGCAAGAGCTCGGATGGCACTCCAGACCGCAGGTGGTGCTTCAGGTGAGTGCAGCGACTCCTGGGCATGGCTCCTGATGGTGCCACTGGGGTTTCCAACCCTTTGAGACCTCTTGAGGCATGGAGGCCCTGAGCAATCCCCCACTCGGGGCTCAGTCCCACCAGGTAAACTTGAGCCAGTTGGCTTGCTTCCCTTGGCCTCAGTTTCTCCATCTGTAGGGTGGGGACCAGGATGGTGCCACCTCCTCTGCTGCAGGTCAGACAGGCAGGCCTGAAAGTGGTGCTTGCCAGGGCCAGGAAGCAGAGACCTGGAGCAGTGCTCATCTCAGGATCACCCCCATCCACTAACATTCGGGTGGGCTTCAGTGCTGGGCCCCAATGGGGAGACTGAGGAATCAGCAGCTTCCAAGGCTTGGGACCTTACCCAGCCCATTGCATAGAGACCCCATGCTCCACATGACAGAATGCCAACTTCTTAGGGGAGTTCCCAGGGAGATCTTTCCTTTTAAAGTGATCATTCCTTGGTGATTGACAGCACAGAGTATAGGAGTAATGTTTTGGACTCAGGCAAAGTCAGTTTCCTCATCTGTGAAATGGGGAGATAGCAACTACCTCCTAAGCCAGCTGGTCAGTTCTGCTCAGGCTGAATCCAAAGTTCAAGTCCTGACCCTGTAACTTACCAGCTTTGTGACCTTGCAGAAGCCAGTCAGCCTTCAGTTCCTCATCTGTAAAACAGGAACAGGAAATGCATCTTTGCCAAGTTCTGACATGTAGCAACTGCTTCAAAAAAATAGAGGAAAGATAACCATAAAAAAGATTTTTTAAAAAATTAGGGACTGGTGCAGGTGCTCAGTGGGCAGAGCACTTGCCCGGCATGCGCAAGGACTGGAGTTTGAATCCCAGCATCATATACACAACTAAGTGTCAGAGAAACCAGAACCAGATGAAAAATACATAAAAATTGATGTCTCTTTTTTTTTTCTCTCTCTCTCTCACTCTCTCCCGTCTCTATTAAAAATATATATGTATTGAGCTAATTTGGCCCAAGAGGTTGTAACTTGACTTTACCAGGGTTTTCCAATAAGAGGTAGTAATATCAAGGAACACCTCCATCAATGAATGAATGGATGAACAAAGTGTGGTACATCCATAAGTTGCAATAGTATTTAGCCTTCAAAAAGAACGAAGTTCTAATACCTGCTACATCAGATGTTGAATGAACCCTAAAAACGTGTTAAGTAAAGAAGCCAGACACAAAAGGTCACAGGTTATATGGTTCCACTTGTAGGAAGCATTCAGAGGAAGCAAACCCATAGAGACAGAAGGCAGCTTAGAGGTTGCCAGGGGCTGGGAGAGGGCTCACGGGGAGTTATAAGTTTCTTTTTGCATCAATGAGAAAGTTTTGGAAATAGATAGGACTGCTGCTCACACATTAGGAATGTACTGAATTGTATACATGTGAACGATTAGAATGGTGAACCAAGGCATTTTATATATATATCATAATACTTTTTGAAAAGTGGGCGTGCTGGGGGATGCTGGAGCAGTGGGCTCCCCCAAGCCTCTTCTTTGGCTCCACCAGGGTGGACGAGGTGAACTGGTCTCATTGGAACCAGAACTTGGGCATCATCAATGAGGATCCAGGCAAGAGTGAGACCTACCAGTACTACGGCTTCTCGCACACCATGGGCCGCCTCCGGAGGGGTGAGCGGGGTGCTGGGGAGCCCAGGCCTATCACCTGTTTGTTTAGAGCAGTCCTGCCCGCATCCTTGGACTCAGTGTCTATAGAATGGGAAGGTGGGATGGGCTGAACAATGGGTTTTCTTTGCTGCTTGTGAATGCCTAGGGCACCATCTTTGTGGCTTCCTCCTGTCCCTCCCTATGCCAGGGGGGCAGGATGAGCCCCTGGGCCAGCCCCAAGGTGGAGAAGCCTTGTTTTCCACTAAACTTGGAGTGCAAGAGATACCAAGAGAGAGGACTTGGCACTTGGTGTTCTGACCTGGGCTTGAATCCTGATTCCTCTCCACATTCCTGTGCAGTCCTCTGTCAGAGCCTTGCCTCTCTGAGCCTGTTTCCACCTTTATAAAATGGGCATAATAATATCCCCTCATTAGATTTGGAGCACCCAGTTCACAATAGGTGCTCAATACATGCACTGACTCTCCACCAACTCTCACTGCGCTCTCTGGCTGTGCCTGTTGTCCAGATCGCTGGTCCTCAGTGGTGCCCCGTGTGGTGGAGCTGAACAAGAATTCGAGTCCGGATGATGTGGTGGTGCCTCTGGACAACCTGGGGAACCCCAGCTGTGATGGCCACCAGCAGAGTTACCCCCCCAAGTGGAGGACTGATGATGCCCGCCTCTAGGGGCTGCACGCAGGGCTGGGGTCTCCAGCCTAAAGCCTGATCCCACCCCCTTCACCTGCCCTTTTCTTGTCCACCTACATTTCAGTGGCTTCTCCCAGGTATCCCCCACACCTTCCTTAACCCCCAGAGGTAGGGCTGATGGAGATGCTGGGAAGACCCCAGAACCCTCTGGTAGCCAGGCTCCTGCCCCCAGCCTCGCCTCCCCCTGGGGTGGGCTCCTGGCTGCTTGTCTCACTCCCATGGAGTCACATAGCCAACATGGGGTCCTCTGCCCACAGGGGTCTGACCCCTGCCCTGCCTCTCCATTATTTATTGCTCTGCTCTCAGGAAAGCAGCGTGACCCTCCTGCTGCCCCCCCACCAGCTGGAACCCTGCAGAGGCCCCAGCACCTGGCTCCAGGTGCGCTGCCCGCCAAGCCATCAGTCCCACCTCCACACACCAGCACGTGCGGCAGTACGGTGGCCTTGCCAAGGGGCTGAGGCTGGGGGTGGGGCCGCACTTTGCACATGTTCTATAGTGTCTAGGGCTCGTTGGTGCTCAATAAATGTTCATTCATTGATGGTGGAGATGGCAGGGTCAATGGTGGGAGCAGGGTGATGGTAACAGGCATGTGGGGGTGGTGACACGAGGTAAGAGGACTAGAAAAATGCCTGTGGTGGAGGGACGAGGCGTGAAAGGGCCTAATAACACCCAGGTGGCCTTTAGGTATCCCTGGTCAGGGCTGGCCTGGCCGTGCTGCTGCTGCTAGTGGTGATGATGGCCTGAGAGCCGGAGGTGAGCTTGGAGTGGCTGTGGGGAAGGCAGAGGAAGGGGAGTAATGCTGGTGGAGGGTGACAGCTATCCACCTCTGTGACCAAATACCTGAGAAAGCCAGCTTCAAGGAGGAGAGGTTTACTTAGGCGCGTGGTTTCCAGTCCACAGTCACATATGTGGCTCCATTGCTCTGTGCCTGTGGTGAGGCCAAACGCCATGGTTAGGGCATGTGCCGGAGCAGAGCTGCTCAGCTGATGGTCAGGAGGGGAGAGAACCAGAAGTACACACTGGCAGGGCCAGTGAGCTTCCTCCAGGCAGCCCGCCACCCCGTGGCTCCGCCTCTCCACAGCCCCGCCTCCCGTGGCACTGGCTCCTGTGGCCCTGCCTCCCATAGCCCCACCCACGGCCCCGCCTCCCATAGCTCCACCTCCCACAACCCCGCCAACCATAGCCTCACCCACAGCCCCGCCTCCCATAGCTCCACCTCCCCACGACCCCGCCTCTCCACGGCCCATCTAGCTATGGACGCATCAATGGATTGATCCAGACTGTCATCCAGCCAAGTCCTCACCTCTGCGTACCTACGTTGGACCACGCCTTCAACACCTGAGGGTGATGTTTCAGATCCTGAGCATTGCAGGAGGCAGTAAGGCTGGCCGGGGGACAAAGCTGGTGGGGCGTCTCCAGGCCTTCTGGTGGGAAGAGAAACCTCCCAAAGCTGCCATCCTGCTGCCTCCCCCCAGAGCTGAAGCATTTGCATCAGTGAAGCTCCCTCAGCCTCCCCAGCTGCCAGGTCATGGCTGCAGCTGGAGTCTTCCATCATCTCCAAAGCTCTGGGCAGGAGGGCTAGAGGTCTCTGAGACCAAGGCCACGGCAACCCTGCAGCAACTGACTTAAAGAAGCAGCTGGCAATATGGACAGAAGAAGGGACCCCAGCCAGGTCTGAGGTCTGTGATAAAAGAGAAGGGAAGAATCACATTGCTTAGGCAACCAGCAGCACCTGCTGCAGTCCCTTCTCCAGATGTGCACCCTCCACCCTCACTGCCACCAAAAGGGCTGTGGCACCTTTCTTAGAGCACAAGGCATGTCCTCCCCACAAATCAGAAACCCTCCCAACCCAAAAAGCTCAGTAACTTCTTAAGTCCATAATTTATTTCTAATTTTATAATGAAATAATTTTGGCTATGAATTTTCCTACCAAGTACACTTTTAGTCATGTGTCAACTTTTTAAAAAAAATTTAAATTTGATTATTTCAGCATTGATTATCCATGACTCAATAGTTTGTTTTTTTTTAAAGAGAGGACAGTGAGAGAGCTCTAGAGAGAGACAGACAGACAGAGAGAATTAATTTTTATTGAGTTGTTCACGTGGCTTTTGTTGCTCTGACACTTAGAGGTGTATGTGGTGCTGGGGTTTGAACCCATGTACTTGCTCATGCCGAACAAGCGCTGTATCCTCTGAGCCACCGCTTCAGCCCCCTCAATAGTTGTTTTTAATTCTTTGAGATTTTCTGTTTGTTCCAGTAAGGTGTTTTTTTGTTTGTTTGTTTTTCTGGTAGGATTGAACCCAAGGCCTCACACATGTTGGATCCAGTAGTATATTTAAAATGACCTTTCCCAATGTGGGCGTGTACTGGTATACACCAAAATATTTTCAGATGATACATTGGGCGTCAAATTGCATTTCAAAAACCTTTTGTTTTCCCCAGTTATCTGTGCCTCCTGATTGTGTTTGGTGCTTCTGGTTTTTCTTTTGTTTTGTTTTAAATATAATCTCTGTTTTAAATAGTGAAAAAATCTTTTGGCTCTGAACTTCTGGAAGAACATATTTTAAAAGTATTTAAAAGGGGCTGGAGTGGTGGCTCAGTGGTTTCAGCGCTTGCCTGGCAAGCACGAGGACCCGGGTTCAAACCCCAGCACCACGTACACAACTAAGTGTTGGAGCAACGAAGGCCATGTGAAAAACTCAATAAAGTGGTTTCTCTGTCTCTCTCACTGTCCCTATTCCTTTAAAAAAAAGTATTTAAAAGTCCTTTTTACAGTTATAAGACCTATTTGAGGCAAGTAATACTGCTTTCCTAGATTAAGTAGTGCCCTCAAGTGAAGCTTACAATAAATTCATTTAGGAATTAAAACCTAGATAGCTGGGCACGGTGGCACACATCTGTAGTTCCAGTGGCTTGGGAGGCTGAGGCATGAGGATCACAAATTCAAAGGCAGCCTCAGCACCTTAGCAAGGCCCTGTGTCAAGATAAAACTAAAAAGGGCTGAGGATGTTGCTCAGTGGTTAAGCAGTGCTGACTTCAATCCCAAGCACCCCCGCAACAATAATAACGATTTAAAGCCTAGATGAGGGCTGGAGGCGTGGCTCAGTGGTTGGAGCGCTTGCCTGGCATGTGCAAGGACCCCGGTTCAAACCCTAGCACCACATACACAACTAAGTGTCGGAGAAACAAGGCTCAGATGAAAAACTAAATAAAATTGATTCTTTCTTTCACTCTTTCTTTAAAAAAAAAACCTAGATATTTGAGGAACTGCATTAAACAAATTAAAGTTGGTAGGGAAAATGGTGACCGTCAGACTATGGAAATGACTGATAGTTGGGAGCCCCCAATTCACCCCAACCTCACATCCATGCTTGCTCCCTTTCATACTTCCTGTGACAGGGGACTTGTCACTGTGAAAAAGCAGTGTCATTAAGATCTGGCACCTTGGTCCCTTCGCCACTCCTCAGGCGGGAGGTCACTGCAGCACACTTAGGAGGTTGCTTGCTACTAGCCTGACTCTTCGTGCCAGGTTGAAGGGTCCCTCGAGGCTGAGAAGTGGCAGACACCGCCCAGGGTCCCCGGCTTGTGCATGGAGGAGGGAGGGTCTGAATGTGGGCAGGATGGATGGTCCCCGACTTACAAGGGTTTGACTGAGTTTGCACACCTGTGAGAGCAATCCACAAGGGAACCATACTTCCCATTTTGAAACTGGACCTTCTTCCCGGCTCGTGACAGGTGGCATGATGCTCTCTTGCAAGAAGAGAGCCATGGCTCCCACCAGCCACCCATCAGAGGGGAAGCAACCCACAGTTCTGTGTGGTGTTGCTAAGCCGCGGTGTCCAGCAGGTTAGGTGGATGAAGTGCATTTCCACGGAGGGTGTTTTCAACTTGTAATGGGTTTATCAAGATGTAGACTGAGGAACATGTCATTCTAAAACCCTCTGGCCCCTTGCTCTCATGATCTCAGGGAAGGAATAAGAGGTTTCATTCTCTTTCTAAACGGGGCACAGAGTGGTCCATGACCCACTCAGGGTCACACAGGTACCTGATGGGTGCAGATTTTTTTTTTAAAGAGGAGGGACAGTGAGAGAGACAGAGAGAGAAACAACTTTATTTAGTTTTCACATGGCCTTAGTTGCTCCAACACTTAGTTGTGTATGTGGTGCTGGGGTTTGAACCCGCGTCCTCGTGTTTGCCAGGCAAGCACTGAAACCACTGAGCCACCGCTCCAGCCCCTGGGTGCAGATTTAATGCAGGGGTGGACTCCTCTCCCCATGACTTCTCACCATCTTCTGTCCCTCAGTTTCTCACTCCGCAAGGTCTCTCCTGTACCTTCTAATAAATCATAAAAATGCACCTGCACTATTCGAACCCCTCTGGTATTTGGCTGGTGCTTTCTGCTTCTACATATACCACCTCATTTAAGTGAGCTTACAGAGTGAGCCTAAAAAACTGAAACTCTTAACGCAGTTCCCATCCCTGCCCACAGGTATTAATCTTAGCTTTTTAGTTGCATTTGACAAGAAGTCTGAGTGTAAACCGGTTCCTGTTACTGAGAAAGACCAGACATGTCTAACTTCAGGTATGGCTGGATCCAGGGGTTGGAATGAGGTCACCAGGACTATTCTCTCCTATGTGCCCATGTCTTCATTTCTGACAGCTTTGTTCTCTGCCGCTCACTGGGGTCACATGTCTTGGGGGCGGGGTTGCTGAGAATCTCACCCAGGGTCTCAAGGGCACTTGCCAGGGTTCAGCCACTGAGCCACATCCCTAGCCCACGTGTCTACTTCTGAACCAATCACTGTTTCCAGGGAAGCAGACCGAGTTCCTCAGCCTCCTCTAGAGCTCAGGGTGGATGGAGTTGGCTTCTCCCAGACCGCAGGTGCAGAGTGGGGCGGGACGGTGCTCCCGGAGGAGAGCAGCAAAGTTGCTACCGGGCGTCAGTACCGCAATCCCTGCTCCTCTCTCTGCTCACCACCTACAAGTGCAACTTTGCGCTGCCCTCTGGCTGGGTCGTGTGACCTGCGGTGACCAATGGGACGGTAGCACGCTTGCTGGGCGTCTTCCCCGGCGCCGCCTGTGGGGGACTCCGGGCTCCCAGCCGGGTGCCCCAGGCCAGTCCAGCGGGGGTCACAGGGACCCTGCAGGTGCGTGAGAAATTGATGCTTTTGGATTACACTGAGCTTTTATGATAAAAAATAAAAAGTGCTGGCAGCCGCAGTAGGAATTGGACGCGACCTCAAAGGGCAAAGGACATGGAGCCAAGACAAGCGGTGAAAGAATGCTGCGCTCTGTCTGCGCTCAGAGAGGTGGGCACCCTTGCGGGGCGGCCCCCTGCTAACCGGTGGGACTGAGCCCAGGCATTCTGCCCTGGGATCCCCTGCTACAGAGGTGATGCGGGACCGGTGACGGCCCGGTCGCTTCTGCAGCGAAGACCCTGGCTGTCACCTGCCACTTTTACCAAGTCCCCCAGCCTGCCAGCTCGTTTTTGGTGCCCTCTCCCTCTGAACGCGCCCCTAACTTGGTTGCAACAAGGGTTTCCTATAGTGTGTGTATATGTATTTAATAATGATAAAGCACTTGTACGTCACATTTGACAGGAGGGCTTTTTTCCTCCCGAGTTTAAAGCACTACTGGGAAATAATTAGTGGTACCAGAGTCAAAAACAAAGGGACCCCATCAGAAGAGACAGTCTCAGAAACTCAGGTCTTCCTTGAACAATTACTGTGAAGAGTTCGTCATCGCATGCCCTGTTATTATTAGCTGTTATTATTGTTTTAGATGAATGCTGGGGATTTTATTTAATCAAAAGCCATACTCAGCTACACAGTTCATCTCTTTGAACGCAGGCTTCTGACATTTCTGAATGTGGCAAAGTCGCTGTAGGCAGCCAGTCTCCCCGCCGGGCCCAGATTCCTGGTGTGTTTGGATCATGCGGTTGTTTGGATGGGGCTATAAAACACTCCAGGCCTCTGTTCATACTGTTATTAAGTTTTGACTCTGGCAAAGGCATTTACATGAGATCCAAGCTTGGTATTTAGGAATCCAAAAATCACTGGGGACAATGGAGAGATCTTTGTTCGTCTCAGGCTTTTGAGACAGAAACAAAAATGAGGGTGGTGATGGAGCAGGAGGACAGGACCAGAGAGATGAGGGACAGTAGCAACCCAAGCCAGGATTGGGTAGTGGAAGGCTGGATCGCAGGCCAGGCTGGGAAGTTTTTGTTTTTTTTTTTTGTTTTGTTTTTAATGTACCAGGGTTTGAACCCAGAGGCACTTAACCACTGAGCCACATCTCCAACCCTTTTTATTTTCTCGCCAAGTTCGTTAGGACCTCCCTAAGTTTCTGAGGCTGGCTTTGAATTTGCTATCCTCCTGCCTCAGCCTCCCGAGTCACTGGGATTACAAGTGTGTACCACTGTGCCCAGCAAAGGTTTTGTATTCTTAAAGGGAATCTCAGAAAGAAGAAGCCAATGAACAGTGATCAGGCACCTACCATGTTAGGGCACCGTGCTTGGTGTTGGCATTCATATCTCTGGAACCATGTGTGGAAGTTTCTGGATGGAAATTGGTACTTCTTCCCTACACATGGCACCTACCTGATCCCTTTCTTCTTTTTTTTTAAAAATAGGATCTCACTAGATCGCCCAGGGTAGTCTCAAACATGTTATCCTCTTGCCTCAGTTACCCAAATAGCTGCATCTACAAATAGCCTTATGACCCAGTTCTGATCCATGAGGTAAGAGGGCAAACCTATTGGGGGAGGGGGAATTCTGGGAAAGTAGGAGGAATAAAGGAAGAGACTGTCTTTGCTGGAAACTGTCAGGTCTGAATGTTATGTCTGGAACTGCAGCAGCTATTTTGTGGCCATGAGGAAGATCCCTAGAACAGAAGAATGAAAAGGACATGGGCCCTTGCTGACATCACTGACCTGGTGAATTAAACTATCTTTGCACCACTTGACCTTAAACTTTCTTATAATTACTTGAGTGAATACATTTTCTTTCTCATTTAAACCAGCGGAGTAAGAATTTTCTATTAGCCAAAATCAGACCAATGCAAGGACAAAGGACAAATTTTTATCTCCATTTTACAGATGAAGAAATGAGGCTCAGCATGAACTCTGTGTTAGAGTGAACTTGCTGGGGGACGATGGGATTGCTGTTGACAGCTTGTGGCCTTTCCAAACATGCCCATGGGCCATGTCCCACAACAGCAGGTGGACTAGTGAGCAGAGCTGGGAAACCCAGGGCCACAGATCTCAGCCCCTTGAGGTCCTTAGTGAGGCCAGAGTGTCCTGCTTGCTCCCAGCACCCGGTAAACAGAATCACCGCCCGCCCCCCCAGTACTACCTTGGCTGATGGGGCCGGGGCTGCTTAAAGCTGGAGATTGGCCACCGGGGGTCACTGTGGTCACACCCAGGGGCCTCCTCAGAAGAGGCCTGAGGGAAACTTGGAACCTGTTTTCTTTTTCAGAACCCCCAGTGTTCCTCTCCACTGCTCAGCAGTGGGTCTCCTCGCTCTCAGTGGTGAGTCTTGCCCTGCGTCGTGCCTCACTCGACACAGTGGATGAAGACCAATCAGGATGTCGCTGCCCCAGGAATAACGCCCACCTGGTCCAGGTGAGGGTGGGGTTTGAGTACTTGTGTTGCAAAGAGGGAAACTGAGGCCTGCAGAGAAGGAGCTCAGTTTCCCAACTGCAACAGAAGAATATTTCCTAAAGTTCTGTTTGTTCCTTTGAATGTTCATAGCAATAAAAACTTAGGTTGAAAAGAGAAAAGTTGCTGGGTGTGGGGGTGGCTCACCTGTCATCCCAGTTCATTGGGAGGCTGAGGCAGGAGAATTGCAAGTTTGAAGCCAGCTTGGGCAATTTAGCAAGACCCTGTCTCAAAATAAAAAATAAATAAATAAAAATGTGCTTGGGGATGTAGCTCAGTGGTACAGCAGCCCTGGGTTCAATCCCTGGTAGAGGTTGGTGGGGGAGGGATAAGAGCACTGGGTTAAGGCGTAAAGGATAGCTTGGTCAGGCACACAGGTGCACACCTGTAATCACAGCAGCTCCGGAGGCTGATGCAAGAGGATTGCAAGTTAGAGGCCAGTCTCAGCAACTTAGTCAAGGCCTAAGCAGCTTAGCAAGACCCTGTCCTGCTAAAATCAAAAATGAAAAGGGCTGGGGATGTGGCTCAGTGGTTAAGTGCCCCTGGGTCAATCCCTGCTAATTAAAAAAATATATATCTTGCCTACAGGACTTTTCAGAGCCTTTAATATGCTAATGTAATTTGTGCATCACCTAGAATGTATATATGCAACTATTTCCCTGAATTATTATTATTTTATTTTTATTTCTATTTTTATTTTTGGTGCTAGGTTTGGGACCCAGGGCATGCCACGCAAGTGCTCCACCACTGAGCTGTTTCTTAAACTCTTTGGACTGGGAAGCCTGCTTTCCAATGTGATTTGGGAATTTGGACTAGAAACGGCAGGAACCGCTCATCTAATTTATTGTACATCTTTCACTTGCCACTTCTGTGCTACCGGAGACCTCACCACTCACCGTGAGTTCAGCCCTGCAGGTGCGTGCAGATACTCCTCACCTTGTGAAGATGTTATGTTCTGATAAATACCTAAGTTGAAAGTATTGATAAGTAGGAAATGCATCAATCGACACACCTAACATTTGGAGCACCCTATGGTAGAACACAGCCCAGTGTAGAGTGCCAGTTGCGATCCTAAGATTGATGGGAGGGTAGCTGCTGCCACCAGGTCCCCAAAGAGAGAATACTGCTGAGTGTCGCTAGCCCTCCTTCAAAATGTGCAGTAGTTTCTGCTGCTGAATGGATATGGCTTTTGTAACGTTACTGGGTGCCCCCTGGTGGTGGATGCCTGTAATCCAGCGACTCCTGAAGCAAGAGCATCACAAATTCAAGGCCAGCTTCAGCAAAGTAGCAAGAGCCTGTCTCAAGATAAAAAGGGCTAGGGGGTAAGGTTGCTCAAAAATAAAAAAAATTTAAAAAAAAGGCTAGGGGGGTAGCTCAGTCGTAAAGCACCTTGGGTTCAGTCCCCAGTACCGAAAACGGTTGTGTATAGAACCACAGTGGGCCAGGGTCATGTGTGTGAACCTCACATTACAGTTGAGAAAGAGGAAGTTAGAAAAAAGTGGCTTGCTTCGTCAAAGCCACATGCTCTGAGGAGCTGGGCAGCATCAGGGTGGAGCCAGCTGTCTGACCCTCGAACCGCTAAGCCCTAGTGCGCTGGGAGAGGCCCTTCTCAAGGGACCCACAGATCTAGAAATTGAGGCTCAGAGAGGTTACTCAATTTTGCCCAGGGTCATGGGTGATGGTAGTGAGATTCCGAGGACAGTTTTCCTGCCTCCTACCTGCTGCTGCTCTCTGGTGAGCTGATTTAAAGAGAAAACTGCCCACTGGGCTTGCTACCTGGCTGGTACGAACGCACCTTCAGAGGGAAGGGGTAGACTGGAGTGGGACACGGCCTCTTCGAGAGCCCCTGGCTATGCAGGTGCAGCGCAGCACATGCGGGACAGGGTGCGAGCTATGGGTCTCAGGCTTGGACTTGAGGCTGCTGCGAGAGAGCCCAGCAGCGCTAGCTCAAAGTGCTGTTTGGAGGGAGGTCAAGTTAGGAGTCTGAACTTGTCTCAGCTTTCTGGGGGAATGTGGAAGACATGCGAGTCAAGAGAACATGGAGCCACCCTGGAAAGGCGAGTGCCTGCTGACATTGGTCCCTCCAGTGCCATCTGCTCCTGGGTCCCCTGCTCCATTCCCCATAGGATGGAGTGAGCTCATGGTTGCTGACACAGTGCTTGTTGGTAAAGTGAAGTTAGGTGCTGGGACACCTGGCTACCGTATGCACAGCCAAGCCCTAAGGGGTGAGAGCCCGAGACAGCTCTATGGGGAGGGGACCCCAGGGCTGAGATAGAAGGGTGCCACTGCCTTAGGAGTGGCCAGCCCAGGTGGCCACTCCTCTCCTTAGGCTGTGGGACCCAAGCCTGGGCCTAGGTTCTGGAGCCCCACAGGCCCCATCTGGAGGTTGATGGTGTTTTTCTTTTGTTGTTGTCCGCAGAACACAGCCACCAACAGTTCAGGACCTGCTGTTCGCCCAGCCTCAGCTGTGTGACTTCAGGCACAGTGACTGCCCTTCTGTAGCCCTCAGTAGCCTGACCTGGAAAATGAGAACGTGCACCACATTGTGCTGAGCGGTCGGGGATTAAATGATTGCGCT
Organism: Aplodontia rufa; assembly: GCA_004027875.1. Lineage (NCBI taxonomy): Eukaryota > Metazoa > Chordata > Mammalia > Rodentia > Aplodontiidae > Aplodontia > Aplodontia rufa. The sequence goes on from PVKS010020834.1 coordinate 15,934, forward strand.
GACCTTGGTGGCCCATCTGCTAGCACCAACCATGGGCCCTCACTAATTACGGCAGGAACTTTTTGGTTACCTTGTAATCACAGGGGACTGTACAATACCAGGCAGGACTATGGCATGCTAGAACACCTATGCTGTGCCCGAGGGTTCAGCGCCCAGAGGGGGAAACAGAGGCCCAGGGAGTCCATGCTAGGACAAGGCCTGGCCCAGCAGTGCCCCTGCCCCAAGGTGCAACGCACACACAGCCTGCACCGCCCAGGGTCATCTGTCCAGACCTGGCCCAGAGAGTGGCTCCAGTCTTGCCTCTGTCCCTTCTCCAGGTGCCTGTGTGGGCGCAGGATGTGTGGGTTCTGGGTGGCCCTGATGGTGGCTTCTGGAAGCAGCGGAGCCACAGGCCCCAGCTGTCCTGAAACCTGGCCTCACCCCTTGCTGCTCCCCCTGTCCAGGCACCCACCTACTTTTGTCTCCTGGAATCCCACTTCTGCTGTGCTGCTGGTCCCTAGGGACTGACTGGTTGGTTAAAGTGGCAGCATTGGCTATGGGAGCCCAGTCTTGCTCCCTCTAGAGGCTGGGCCTCCAGGGGGCCCCCTGGGCTCAGGATGCCTGGAGGGGGCTTTGGTTACTGGTGGGCCTGGCTGGGGCTTGAAGCCATCCTGTGACTGCTTCTCAGGTCCTTGTCCCCCCATGTGTGGAATGGACATGACTTCACGGGTTGTTGAGATGCAAATGATGGGGCAGAAAATCACTTTCAGCTGCTGAGATGCTAATATTCACTATTGTGTGCATTCCCAGTGGCCTTCCCGTGGCCCTGCCTGTCCCAGCTTGTCGTCCAGGGCAACCTGGTCTTCCGCTCCCTCCAGGCTGGGTGGTGTGCTTGGCTGTCTGTCCAGAGCCCTGGGGAGAACAGCCTGGAGGAAGCAGCGGCAGAAACAGGACATAAGAACTGAGGCTGCGGGATTTGAACCTCAGCTTTCCACAGAGTTGCTATGTGACCTTGGGCCGGTCACTTGATGCCTCTGAATCTTCGCTTCTTGCTCTTAAACACCTCCTAGCTTGCAAGGTGCTGTTGAAGCTTCCCAATGAGATAAATCTATATGAAAATGCTCTGCATGCAGGCGGTGCCTGATAATTGCTGAGCTCCCTAGGGCAGGTAGCGCCTGCTGTAAACCACCAGGCACCAGGGCAGAGCATGGGAATGCACTGGCTTGTGTGGCCCAGCTGTGATGGAGCTGCCTAGGAAGAGGGCCACTGCCTAGCCTCCTCTGGCCTATCCCCAGCCACACTGCCACCATGGACGCACAGAACAGAGTGGAGGTTGGTACCCACTCTGCTGCTCATGGACTGGTCACTGGCCACCAGCAGTGACCATCGCCCTGTGCGCTGACCGCGGAATCTGGCTTTAAAGAGCTGGAATAGGAGAGCAAGGTGCCCCGTGCACAGCAGCACCAGGAGGACCCCAGGCTGTTCCCGGGAAGGAGGCGGCCACCTTACCCCCAAGAGGAGGAAGAAAGAAGGAACAAAGCATGGGGAGGAGACACCATCTTGTGTTTTCCTTTTTTTCTCTTCGTTTTTAAAACAATATAGTGCAGAGAGCACTTCTCACAGTAGAATATAATGGTCAATTTTAGTATATAAAAAAAACATTCTCAGAGATTTGTAAATGCACTTAGTGCTTGAACAGGCCTTGGAGAGATACAGTACCGCTGCCAGAGCGCCACGGCGCGAGTTTGGGGAGCTTCAGGCCTTGGGGGCTTCTTGGGGGACTGCTGCCTACCTTCCCCTATGATGGGGCAGGCCCTGGAGGCTGGCTTGCAGGAAAGGAGCTGGATGGGGTCTCCCACGTAAAATCAGTAGGCTCCCCCGGTCACGGGCTCCCAGAGTCCCCTCCAAGGAAGCCAAGGTAGGGTCCCTCTGAATGGGCTCTGTTTGCAGGCCCACTGCTAGCCCCTACGGTGCCCCTTCCTCAAGATGCAAAAATCGTAATAAATATACAAATCTAGGATGCAAGTGGTGCCTCCTTGCACGAGGTGCCTGTGCAGTGCACAGCTTACACAACTGTGCCCAGCAGCCCTATGAGATGTGTTGGAGGGAAGGGGGACGATGTCGGTCCAGGGTAGAGAGAATGGGGGTGGGGCCACAACTGTTAGGAGAAACAGGTGGGTGAAAAGTCTGACGGAGGAGGTGGGGGGCCTGTAGGACTCTGGGGTCAGAGTGTTCTTCACCTGGATCGAATGGCAGGGGGACACTTTGGACCCCGTGACTTTCTAAAGGCCCCCTTTGCTCTTTTCCAGGAGACTGTAGGGGGAGACTCAGCTGCGTGGGCCCCCTGACTCTGGAGCACCCCATCTCCTCCTGCATCCCACCCTGGTCTGAGCCCCTCTACTAGAGACCCAGAAAGAACCATTGCTGCGTTTGAGTGCTTTTTCTCTCCCTGCCTCTGCCGGCCTAGGTGGAGGAAGTGTGCATGTCACTGGCCACCGCAGACCCGCCCTGCCCAGGGTAGCTGATGGAGGATAGGGGCCTGGATGTGCGAGGGCATCCTGCCTGCCCCTGGGCATCTGTGGGTGCAGGGCTGGGCCCCTGCGGGCTACCCACCCTCCCCGCTCAACATCTTGTCTGTCTGTCCATGGTCCGCCAGGCAGCCTTATCTGTAGACGGGCAGGCGGATGTGCGCATGCTGATGGTCGAGCAGCCGGGGCACAGCCACGGTCTCGTAGCCCTTGCCCAGCATCTGCTCCTTGATGCAGGGTGGCCGGATGTCATTGATGAGATACTCCAGCGACTGCAGGCTGCTGCTCAGCACCGACGTGTTACACAGGCTCTTGCTGGGCAGGCCCGAGAGCCCGTCCGCAGGAGGCCCTGCCAGCTCCCGCGCCGTGCCTGGCCCCAGCTCAGTCACTGCCACCGCTGCCGCCGCTGCCGGGTTGTAGCAGTCACTGGTAGGGGTCACCAGCACACTGTTCCAGGGGGCAGCAAAGTACTGGCCCACAGTGAAGCTGGTGGGCAGCCCCACGCCACAGTTGAGGGGTGACCCACTGGCCCGCTCAAAGGCCCGCCCACCACAGGCCTCGGGGGACTTGCTGGCCACCGTGCCACAGCTGTAGGCTCGTAGGGCCTGGGGTGGGGGTGGGGGTGGCTTCTGTGGCCACAGAAGGTAATCCAGGCCGCTGTCTGCGTACCCTGCAGGCTTGGTGGCCCCCGCCAACGTCAGAGCCGGCGTGACTCCCTGGCCCAGCTCTGTGCCTTTCCGGCAGTCGGGCAGACCAGCAGTGGCTGAGTAGGCCATGCTGGGGAAGCTGGGCACCGGGCCGTGCTTGGCTGGGCTGGGGTGGGGAACGGCCACACCCTGACAGGCAGCAGGTGCGGCGCCCGGGGCCTGGCACTGCTGGTTGAGCTGGTACAGGATGCTGTGGATGGAGGGCAGGTTGGACGGTGGCTGGGGCAGGCCCCGGCCGGGCAGGGGGATGATGGAGGCGGTGGTGGCAGCTGCAGGCAGGCTGGGCGGTGGGGCAGGCGCCTCAGGTGGCTTGGGGTAAGCCAGGGGCCCCAGAGTGCTGGGCGCAGGGTAGGGTGCAATGCCCACCTGCACGGTGGCAGGCGACAGCTTGGTCCGCTTGCCCTCTGCGTTCTTGAGCACACCCTTGGCGGGCCCAGTGGGTGCGGACACGCTGGAAGAGACCGCGGCCTTGACAATGGCCAGCAGGCCCTGGTACCCGGTGGTGTGCTGTGGGTAGGGGCTGTAGCGCTGGCCGCTGGTGTCGTAGCCGTTGATGGTGCGGCCAAGGTGCTTGTGCTGGGGCACACGGACATTGGTGGGGAAGATTTTGATGGACAGCGGGCTGTTGGCCACCTTTTCGGCATACGCGTCCAGCTCAGCCGGGCTCGGGTAGCGGGAGGAACGCATGGAGCTGGCCGCCGCCTCACCTGTGGGGACAAAGGCATGGGTGAGTGCCGACATGGTGAGGCCCAGAGACCGCAGCCCACACTCCCCAGAGCTCACGGTTGCCCAGCCCGCCCCTTGCTTTCCATTCGGTCCTTTCTCCTTCTATCATTCTTTCCAACGTTTGAATCCTTGAGCAAACTGTCACAAAAGGAGCTGAGAGGCAGGGTACCACCAGTACCCCAGAGGGTCCTGTGTCCCCTGTCCCCAACCACATCCAAGTTTGCCTGACTCCTAACGATACAGGCTACCTGGGCCTGGTTTTGGATCAGTGAGATGGAACCTGCCCTGGGCTCCTCTGTGACTGGCCTCTGTCACTTAATGCTGTTGGTGATTCATCTGGGTTGTGCAACACATTCACTGCTATTAGCGGTGGGTAGGGCCCAACTGGCCCTGTCACAGGGGAGGTGGGTCACTGGTGGAAGACCCCCCTCCCAACCCTCTGGGTCCTAAGACATTCCCGAGTGCAGCCCACAGCTTCCCCTGGAGCCGCGGCAGCAGGGACAGGAGCTGCAAGCAGCAGATGGGAAGAATGGAAAGACCCTGGGCTTTGGGACTGGATGGGTCTGTATGGGACTGCATGGCCCTGGATGAGCTGTTTGCCCAGCTGAGCCTCAGTTTCCCCACCTACAGGACGGGGGTAATAATAGTGCCAGGCCTGCAAGGTAACCTGGAGGAATGTTGCCACTCTGAACCTGTTTCCCGTTCTGTAAAATGAGGTGATGCTATTGCTGATGCTGTGAGAGGGGACCTGGAAAAAGCCGGTGCTGCCTGTGTTAATACCACTCCCGCAGAGGAAGGGACTCATGGGACACGCAAGCTGTTGGTGAAGACCCTGCCACTGCCTGAGGCCTCCCCATGGATCCTTCCAGAGCTCACCTGCTAATGGGCTCGTAGTCAATCTGAATGAAATGCAGCCTGTGGGTACGCAGGCACCACAGAACGAGAGAGAAAGCCAGCCAGGGATGCAGGGGCTGCTTTCCAGAAAGAACGGTACCCAGGTGAACACTGAAGCCGCGGTGGAAGGGGTGAGGAGGGAGGATGTGCAGCAGGGCAGAAGTCTCCAGGCAAGGAGGGAACTCAGGATACAAGCAGGAGCCAGAGGCGGCTTGCGGGGAGAGGAGAGAGGTGGCCAGGGAAGGCCTCTCCACAGCGTTCCATTCATGGGCACCCTGGGGATGTGTCACAGCTAGGGGAAGGGGCCGGGATGCTAAGCACCCCACAATGCATAGCATGGCCCCCCAAGAACCATCCATCCCCAAATGTCAGTGGGACCCGGTTGGAGAAGCCCTGGCTGAGGGCACCAGCAGCCACTAATGGTGTTAGGCCGCAGGGAGGGAAGGGGGAGGTGGCATTGAACACCTGGTACAGACTGCACCATGTCCCTCTGTCCTCGCCTGGTTGGGGCAGGTGAGCCCACCGTGGGTCCCTATTCTGACCTGCCTGGGGCAGCCCCCTCCTAAGTGGCCTAAAATAAACTCGGTGTGGAGAATGGAAATGTCACTTTGGCCAATGGGGGAATCTTTCTCTGAGATTGGATTTAAACTACATTATACAAGCAATTTCATGGGCACTTAGAGCCGCTCGGAGAGTCCCGCAAAAAAGGGACCAGCTCTTCATTTGCCAGCCATAAATCAGCAGTTGCTATAATGAGCACAAAAATGTCACTTTTATGCAATTTTACAGATGAACAAAACTGGTGAAATTAGCTGTGGTAACCTACTAGAGTCAGCAAAAGCAGCTCCCGGGGAAAAAATTATATCTGTATGTATTTTTGTTCCTCTTAAAGTCTCTTCCCAAGCAAGTTTCTGCCATTGTGGTGTGAAAACTCATTTGTCCTCACCATTATACTTTCATTTGGAGTTTATCTGAGTATCCAATGAGCCACCAACTGTGAAAATGATTAAATCTACAAAATCTATCTAATGGATGGAATAAATTAGGTGTTTAAAACCTTAAGAAGGAAAAAAAAAAAAAAAAAAAGAAATCAACGAATGTTCCCAGGCTCCGTTCATCCAAGAAAGGGGCACCCTGTCCCCACCTGGTCAGCAGTGCTTTGAGGGCAGGGTGGTCCCTCTGGCTTTTGTGGGAGCTGATACAGTGTCAAGCACAGTGCCATTTGGCAAGGCACTTATGCGGCCAGGCTGTGTGCCAGGGCTTTTCCTGATGGCTCTTGTTTGGAGAACCTGGCAACTCTGAGGATGGGAGGTGGTCCCCACTTTATAGATAAGGAAACAGGTCCTGGCATTTGGCAGCTGGCCTCCAAGATCTGCCATTTCTCAGAGATTCCTACCTCCCGTCTTCACACCCTCGTGTGCTGCCCGGGACCCATACCAAGCAGGGCTGGCAAACTGTAGCCAGGAACACCGCGAACATGAAAGAGTGTGGCTTCTGGGGCTTGGGTCATAGGAGACACTGTGGTTGCCTCTGGCTCCCTCAGATCACCCGCTCTGGAGCAGCCTCTGGAGAGAGGCCCAGATGAATGCAGGCCTTCACCAGGGTCAAGCCTCCATGTGAGAGGGCAGCTCCTGGAGACCAGCTGACTTCCTCCGGAGACCCTGAGCCAAGCCACCCAGCAGGGCTACTCCAGATTTCTGAGCCACACAAGTCATGAGAGAGTAAATCTAATGACTGTTTTAAGCCACTAACTTTTGTAGTCACCTGCCACATAGAGATGACAACAAAGGTCTCGTTTACAGATGGGACAAGGAAGCGAATTTTCCAGGTGTGCATGACCAGCACGGCAGAGCTGGGATTGGAGGCCATCTGTCTGTCATCTGGGTCACGGTCACCCCACCCCACCTCAGGCAGGACCCAGAGTCAGCCCAGGGCTGGAAGAGGCAGGAAGGTGACCTGGTGGTACCCAGCTCCCCACCGCAGGCAGCTGTTGCTGCTGCCCAGGCCTCTGCCCCACCCCTCTGGTGGCCCAGAGCTGAGTACTGCCTGGAGCTGTGCTCTGTGGGGTTCTTTCTGCTCCTCCAAGTTTTGCATATGAGGCTTTCAGGTCAGCTTGGTTCTCCAGGCCACCAGAGTCCCCGGCATCAACCCTGGCCTCATGGCAGGGCACCTGGAAGCTGCTGAGCTGGCCACCACTACTTCTCACCTCATCTGGCCCACCGCTGGGGACCTGTTCTGCCAGAGTCCAGTGGAGGTGCTTGGGCCCTTGGCCACAAGGGGCCCTAACCCCAGCCTGGTGAAGACTCCAGATCCCCCTGGAGGGGCCTGGCCACCAGCATGCAGTGCAATGGCACTGTCCCCTTGGGTAATGTGAGGAACTGGGGTCCTGCTCAGATGCTCTTCCCTCCTGCTGCCCCGATTTCCCTGGAGTCCCCATGGGGGCTTCCTTCAGCATTGGGTTTCACACCTCTTGGACTCCAGTGGTATGACTGCCATTGGCTTGTCCCCCACATCCTCCAGACTTGGGCTCCTGTGTTGGCTTGTGCACCACTGTGTCCCCACTGCTCACAGGACAGAGCAGATGTTCTAGGACACCACACTGAATGAGTGACCAGGCTGAGGCCGTTGGACCCATCCATTCTGGGAGCTCCTGCTCCCTGCAAGTGGAGCCCCAGGATCAGCCACCTTTCTGACACCTCCCTCCATCCCCAGCCACAGTTTCCGGGGCTCTTCCAGCCTGTGTGCGGGCCCTTGGAGACACAAGAGTCAAAGCCAACAAAATTCCTGCCCACAGGGAGTGGACGCTGTGGTTGGGGAAGGGGGCGGCAACAGCCCCACCAAGAAGGAAGCAGGTCTGATCGTTCAGAACGCAGCCACAAGTTCTTCGACACGACTGAGTGCAAAGCCTTATTCTCTTTCCCTTGATCATGAACTGGCGCCATTGTTTGATTCTGTTGCAGGCAATGCAGAAGTGAGGCCGTGGGACTTTCACTGTGAGGTTGTAAAGTACGTGGCTTCCAGAGCGCTCTCTAGACATCCGTACTTGGAACAGGGCCAGGAGAGGCCTGTGTGCAAACGTTTCAGCCAGCAGCCAGCATCGCCTACCCCAGGTACGACTGAGCAAGACTCCATTCGTCCGGACGCTCGCCCCTCAGGGACACGGCGGAGCAGGGATGCATCTTCCCCACTGGGCTCTGTCCCTGTTCCTGAGCGTAACACATGCATGGCTGACCCCAGAGTTCTGGTATGGTGTGATATGCTGCCATAGGAACTGCAACGGCAGGATGCAGGGCACCCAGTTTGGACATGATGGTCAGGGAAGGCGGCTTTCCTGAGAAAGTGGCCTTCATAGTACAGAGGATTCCGGAAGGTGAGAGGCAGCCAATGGGAATCCCAGGAAAGCGCTGTGTGAGCAGCAGGGACAGCAGGCGCAGAGGCCCGGCATATGTGGAGAAGCAGAGTCAGGGTGACAGTGATGGACTACAGAGGTTGGGGGCACACAAAACAGGCTGTAGGGCCTCAGCACTGCGGGGATCCGGGCACGTACTCCATGTGGAGATCTGCAGCTAGGGAAGACTTGATGGGACTTAGGTTTCCACAGGACACTTCTGGTCATGAGGAGGGAGGAAGCCCAGGGGCACCAGTCAGCCATCTGCAGCATCATAAGTAAGGTTTCCTAGACTCTGAGAGGTGAAGACCACTTGTGGGACAGGTAGGTGCAAAGAAGAGGCTCCAAGTATGCAGCACCCAACACCAGCTCTCCAAGGGGGTGGAACCAGGAAAAAAGTCCCCAGAAGCTGGGTGCAGCGGCACATGCCTGTAATCCCAGCAGAGGCAGGGGAAATCACAAGTTTGAGGCCAGCCTCAGCAATTTAGCAAGGCCCGAAGCAGCTTAGTGAGACTCTGTTTCAAAACAAACAAACAAACAAACAAAAAAAGTGGGGGGGCTGGGAATGTGGCTCAGTGGTTGAAGGCTTCTGGGTTCAAACCCTGGTTCACATACCAAAAAAAAGCTTCCAGGGTCATCAGGGGCCACTTAGGAGGAGGCAGTGAGTTCTGAGGTGGCAGGGGAATTTCATCTTTGCTCCTATGTCAGCACCAGTGGCCAGCCATGACTGCAACCGACTCAGGATGGGGAGGGGCACGTAGCTCTACGCCCTCCTGGGGTCTGGGGAGGGGGTGCCCTTTGCCTCTACATCTGGCTCTCTTCAAAGCACCCTCCTTAACCTTGGCCTTAAGTAGTCTGCAGGCCTCCCTGGCTGTCCCCTCCTCCGTAGGCAGATGGCCTTGCAGCACCTGAGGGCGGCGGGTGGAACACAGGATCCTAGCCACAGACCTGGTTCAAATTCCAGCTCAACCACACACTGGCCATGTGATCTCAGTCATGCCAATGCCCCTCTCCGAGCCTCAGTTTTCTCTTATGTAAAATGGGTCAGTGCTGATATGGACCTTGGAGGGATTTGCTGGTGTGTGTGAAGGGGTGGTATCCCTGTGGGCACCAGGGAGTTGCTGGTGTTGATTTCACTGAAGACACTGCCTGCTTCCAACCCCCAAGCTCCTAGCGCCTCTCTCTGTAGAACCCTTCAGTGAGCCTGCTCAGGGTGGCATCCGGGGCCCTGGCTGCCGGGAGCAAATCTGTGACCCCCTTTCCTTCAGACCTCTGGCTGTGCCAGCAGCGGGCTTCTGTCACATGCTCCCCCTGGGCCAAGTTCTTGGGAGGCGGTTCCTGGGTCTTAGAAGAGGAGGTCAGATTTTCAGAGACAGATATCAAGCAAGGTGGGTGGTGACTGAGGTGGGTGGGGTGGGCATGTCCTGCCCAGATGTCTACTTTTTTTTTTCAGTACTGGGAATTGAACCTAAGGCTTTGCACCTCCATGCTACAGGCAAGCATTCTGCCTTTGAGCCACAGCGGCCCAGAATGTTCACATATTCAAGCATGGGCACAGTGGGGCATGCCTCTAATCCCAGCAGCTCGGGAGGCTGAAGCAAGAGAATCTCCAGTTCAAAGTCAGCCTCAGCAACTAAAGTGAGCCCCTAAGCAACTGAGTCCCTGTCTCAAAAAAATAAAAAGGGCTAGGGGTGTGGCTCAGTGGTTAGGCACCCTGGTTCAATCCCTATTATTATTCAAACCCTGAACAGGCAAACCACACACCTGGGGGGCAGGACATGGTATACAGGCTGCCAGGTAGAGATGTCTGGAGGTGGGGAAAGGATCTATAAGCTAGAATTTGAGCCTGGGTCACCAATCCTGAGCTCCTGCTCAGCGTGCAGCTGCCATGGAGGCCGCAGCTCAGGCCCATTCTCTCACGATGACCGCTTCCCTTGATACCCAAGATCCCACTGGTCCTTGGGGTCCAACTTAAATGCTGCCTTCCTGTGCTGGCCTCCTGGGCACATGTGCTTGTCTTCCCAGCCCCGTGCCCCAGTGGGAAGGACCCCACCACAGGACCCAGTAGCTTCTCGGAAGTGGTGAACTGCATTGGGTGGGACTGTGCACCGGGGCAGGGACCACATGTGTTTGCTTGGTCCTGCGCTCCAGGACCTGCTGCAGTCCCCGGTGCCCAGCTGTAGCTCGGATCAGGTGCTGAGCGGATGTAGTGACTGAGCAGAAGCAGTGACAGGTATTGCCCATGTTTTCCCTCCCCCCACTGGCTCTGCTCACCTCCAGATTTCCACTGAATTATCCCCCAGGATGCCCACGCTGCAGCCTGAGCTAGAACTGGAGGCCTCTGAGGGCTGACCCTGACCCTTCTCACAACCCTGATGTCTAAATAAATGCGTGCACCCACAGCAGGTGCTCAGGGAGTGTTGCATGAATGATGGCTCCACAGCCAGAGGCCCCTGCTCAGAGGCCTTCCAGAGGCTGCAGGGGCAGCTGCCACACAGCACCAGGACTGGGGTGTGCAGAAGCCCAGGTGTCCCCGCTGTGAACCAGGCCACCCTTCCCCTGATCCGTCTCTGCCCACTGCGGCCACCATTAAAGGCTTGTCGGGAAGTGCAGGGCGAATCGTCGCTGCCATTAACTTAATGTTATGGGCCTTTTACAGGTGCGTTAAACAGACGCGGTTATTAACGAGTATATTAAGCCAATTAAAGCCAGCCCTCTGAGTGGGATTTAATGTTGCCACAGGGAGACTGGAGAGGGGGCTTCGGCTGCATCGCTGCCTTCCAGAAGCAGTGGAGGGGGGTGGGGACTCTACTGGGGGATCATGGCAGTGAGAAGCTAAGACTCGAGTCCAGTCACGGGTTTGACACCAGCTCTGCCCCTTGCTGTGGGTGACCTTGGCCATGTCCTCATCTGTGAGAAGGGATGAAGGGTGGCTGTGTCTCAGGGTTGCTGGAGTCACTGTGATGCTTGACACCCTGTGACACAGCACTTGCTCACCGCGGAGGTGGGGTGGGACTCCAGCCCAGAATTCCTGGTCCTGCACTCTGGGCTTCCCTGTGGGAACCAGGCAGCTCTTATGGGCCTAAGTAGTCCCTCCAGGTAGTGCCCCCTGAATGCAGGCAGTGGGCCTGGGACAGGCTGCATCCAGGGAGAGATGCCCTGTCCAGCCCTTGCCACCCTACAAGGCAAACTCAGGGGCTGGCCCATTTGACGGATAAGCAGACTGAAGCTTGGAGAGGTCAAGTCTCCGGCCCAGGGTCCCAGAGCTGGGAGCAGTGAGCAGCAGGTTTGGAATTGGGTCTTGAAGGCTCCAGAGTTACCTCCTGGATGGCTCTGTGGCCCCAGGCTCCTGTTGCCTCACAGAGTATGACCCTGGAACAGTGGTTACCTGGGTGACCTCAGATTTTTAGGTGTATCATGGAACTTCCTGTCACTTTCCAACAGGAAGGGGCAATGACAGGCGTGCCTGGCACATAGTAGGTGTTCAGTGAATGGTATTTCTTCCTCACATCTGTTGCCTCCTCCACAAAGACTTGCCAAGGCATAGTGGGCGTTACCTGGTTGAAATGGGGGAGCAAGGGGCAGAGCTGGTGTCAAAGGCCTTTCCAGGATGGACGGGTCCTTTGGGTACAGGGCCTGACCCTGGCCCCCAGGGAGGAACAGCCCCACATCTGCATTCCCCTTGCTGTGACACTGCCCTTGGAGGTGGCAGCCTCCTGAATGTTCAATTAACATGACACTAATTAGCTGGTGGCACGGGCAGAATCCCTAATGAGGTTGCTCAGGAAGGGGGCGGGGAGGGCTGCCTGGCCAAGGCACAGCTGTTCAAGACCTCCCCTGGGAGGGGCGTGGGGAGCAGCAGTGGTAGCTCCTCCGTTCCAGGATGTCCCAGGGACCCCAACCTGCCCCAGCCCTCTGGGGTAGTAGCCTGAGGGTCAGACCTGTTTCGAATTCAGGTACCCTAGAAACTCTGGCAAGTGACTGCAGCCCTCTGTTCTCCTAGAGGAGGGAGGGAAGGCTCCATGACAGAATGCACGTCAGAAGGGGCTGGAGCGGTGGCTCGGGGGTTATGGCACTTGCCGGGCATGCGCAAGTACACGGGTTCAAACCCCAGCACCACATACACAACTAAGTGTCAGAGCAACGAATACCATGTGAAAAACTCAAAGAAAATTGATTCTCTCTCTCACTGTCCTTCTCGCTTAAAATAAAAAAAAAAAAAAAAAAGAATGCATGTCAGAGGCTTAGTATACAGTAGGTGCTCAGAAAAGGCCGGGTGCCTTCCTTCCGGCTTTTTCTGGCCTGGAACAGGCAGCGGAGGAGGAGCACACATGGCAAGCTCACGCACACAGGGAGCGACATGCATGTGCCAGGCATTCAGGGACACTGCACGTCTGAAGATGGGGAGGGGCTCCAGGCACACGTACAAACCCACACACGTCATCTTAGCCCCAAGTTCCACCGGAGCCAAGGGTCCCCGGGGGGAGCAGGTTGGGGGTACTTTCATCCCTCCTCAGCCTGGCTTTCCTGCCTCTCCTAGGCCTCAGTGTCCCTGGCCTGGACTCTGTCTCTGAGAACCCACCCCTCACACCTTCCATACTCATGGCTCCATATTTGGAACAGTGGCCTCAACTCTCTGTTCCTTCTGGCCCCATTACTGGGGTCTCCACCCACACTCACCCCTGCCCCGCCAGCCTCTGGCTCCAGCCTCCATTTCTGGGTCTGGCTCCTGCCATCCCTGGGGCTCTTTCTCTGAGCCCCTCCTGATTTGTGGCTTGTCTTGACGTCTTAACTTTCCTTTCCCTCACTGGGGCCTTTTCTCCCATCTTGGAAGTACTTCCCACCCGGGGGGATGACACTCGCCACTGTTTTCCTTCCACAGGTGACGCAGCTTTGCTTCCTTAGTCTGGCTGGGGTTTCTAGAGGTGTGTGGTGTGAGGCAGGGCCCCGCTACTGCTCATTCCCCCGCTGTCTCGGCACTGCGTGGGGACTCCCCAGCCATCTGCAGGCTCCACCGTCTCAGACAGAGCTCGCTGTGGGTGCCGATCCGTTTCAAGCTGTTCTGCTCGGTCCCAATCTTAAGCCAGGGCAGTAAAGCTCTTCCCCCAACCTCGTATTCGTCAAAAGTGCCTTCCCTGTTCCCTGCCTTTTGTTCTTTCCCTTTCAATTTCAAAGGCAGCTTTTCATGTTACACACACACACACACACACACACACACCGTTAAGATGGAGGGATTAGATTGGACATTTTTCTGTATCAGATCTTTGTGTTCAGGGGAACACGATGTATGTCTGAGGTTACTTAGGTCTTTAAAAAATGTCATTGAATAAACTTATTTTTCTGTATCAAAACATTTGTGCCTAGGACAGATTCCTAGGCACAAATTACCAAAAATGACTTAAGAAAAAATGAGATTAGAATAGACTTATAGCAGAAGATTGACTTAGAAATCAAAACACTACCCGCAAGTTAAAGCCCTAGCCAGCATTTAAAGAATTACTATTGCTTCTTTATAAACGCTTCCAAAAGAGAGAGGAGGGAACGCTTCTAAAGTGATCCTGCGAAGCCAGTGTTATTACCCTGATACCAAAACCGAAGATAACGCTCTCACACCCAGAAAAACTACAGACCCACATCTTTATGAACATAGATAGAAAAATCAACAAAATAATGGCAAACCAAATCTAGTAGCATAAAAAGAACTATATAACATGACCAAGTGGGACTTGTCCAATAAATGTAAGGTTGACTGGACATCAAAATAAATCGATCAACAGAGCACCATATCAACAGAATAAAGGCCAAGTACCACACCATCATCTCGGTGGAGGCAGAGAAAGCATCTGTGAATCCTCACCCTTTCCAGTTAAAAGACTTCAGACATAAGGGTAAAAGGCTGGGTGCTTTCCTCCAACGTGAGGAAGAAGAGGGACAGCTGCTCTTCCACGTGGACTGAAGGAACTTCAATTGCCAGGGCAACAGACAAAAAGCAATAAAAGACATCCATACTAGGAAAGGGGACATAAAGGGCTGGAGCAGGAGCCTGGAGGTCACAGCGCTTGCCTGGCATGCGCAAAGTACATGGGTTTGAGCCCCAGCACTACGTACACAATGAAGTGTCTGAGCAACGAAAGCCACGTGAAAAACTAAATAAAATTGATTCTCTCTCTCATTGTCCCTCTCTCTTAAAAAAAAGGGGGGGGGGACATAAAGCCACCCCTGTTCACAGATGACAAAAAAATCTATTATAATACATAAGTTCTACAAGGCTGTAGGATATAATGCCAAGATACAAAAATAAATTACATTTTCTGCACGCTCACACTGAACAATTAAAAAATGAAATGACAAAAACAATTTGGGGGCTGGGGATGTGACTCAGTCGTAGAACACTTGCCCAATGTGTCCAAGGGCCTGAGTGTGATCCCCAGTGCAAAATGAAAAAAAGGAAGAAGAGAGAACCAATTTCATTTACAACAGCATGAAAAGGAATAAAATATTTAGGAATAAATTTTAACAAAAGAGCAAAACATTAGACATCATTTACTTGTTTATTTTTAAAGGGAGAGGGACAGTGAGAGAAAGAGAGAAACAATTTTTTATTTAGTTTTTCATGTGGCTTTTGTTGTTCTAAGACTCAGCCGTGTACGTGGTGCTGGGGTTCAAACTCGTGTACTCGTGCATGCCAGGCAAGCGCCGTAACCTCTGAGCCACCGCTCCAGCCCTAGACATCATTTAAATAAGTGGGAAGACACCTCAAATTCATGAACCGGAAGACTTAACATTGGGAAGGCAATGCTCCCCAAGGTCACCTACAGACCCAATGCAACCCCTGTTTGAATCTCACCTGGCCTCTGCAGAAATTGACAAACTGATCCTGAAACTCATGGGCCCACAACAGCCAAAACAAATCTGAAGGACAAAGTTGAAGGAATCACACTTTCTAACTTTAAAACTTACTACAAAGTTACAGTCATCAAGGCATAAAGATAGGAACTGGCATAAAGGTAGGAATAAAGGTCAATGGAACAGAGAATCCAGAAAACCCTCACCCTTCCGGTGACTTGATGCCTGCCAAGGTCTTCAGAACAACTCAAGGGGGAAAGATGGGTTTCTTCAGGAAATGGTGTGAAGACTAGCAGGTATCTGTGCAAAAGAATGAAGCTGATCCCTTCCTCACGCCGTGCACAAAAATCAAGTCAAAACGTATTGAAGGTCTAAATGGAAGAACTAAGTCTAGAAAAGTCTTGGACAAAAACAACAGGGTACATCTTCAGGACGCTGGTTAAAGAAAGCCTTCTTAGACCAAGCACCGAAAAGACAAGTGACAAAAGACATTTAGACTTTATCAAAATTAAAAACGTCTGTGCTTCAGAGGACACTGTGAAGAGGGCAAGGAACACAACCGCCGAACTGGAGAAGGTATCTGCAAATCACACACATGACACAGGACTTGTACCGAGAAAATATGAATATATCTTTTATAACTTAATAAGAAAATCAACTGAATTAAAAATGAGCAAAGAGTCAGGGGTGGTGGTCTACACCTGTAATCCAACCAATTCAAAAGGCTGAGGCAAGAGAATCACAGGTTTAGACCAGCCTTGGCAAGTCAGCAAGACCCTGTCTCAAAAAAAAAAGTAAGGACTGGGATGTAGCTCAGTGGTAAAGCACCTCTGGGTTCATCCTTAGTCCTCCCCCCAGCAAAAAAAAAAAAAGAAAAAAAAAAGAGAGAGGGGGGCAAAAGTGCTGAAGAGACTTTTCTTCAAAAAAGATATACAAAGGTCAAGATGCTCAACATCTTCAGTCATCATAGGAGAATGCAAATTGAAACTCCACTGAGATATCACTTCATACCCACTGAGATGTGGAGAAGGGGCGCATACACCGAATCCTCATGCCCTGGGAATGCAAGGTGACACAGACATTCAAGAGAGAAGTGAATGCACGCCCACGAGAAAAGCTGAATGCAAATGTTCACAGCATTATTCGTAATAGCCAGCGGGGTGCAAGAACCCCAAATGCCCATCAATTGATAAACGCATGAATAAAAAATGGTATGTCCACACAACGGGATATTATTCCGCAACAAGGAGGAAAGGATGACTGATAGAAATGACTGCACGGACGAACTCTGGAAATGTTAAAGGAACGAGTGCTGGAAGGTCACAAATTTTAGGTGTCTGCTTGTAGGAGATGTCCTAAATAGACCACTCTGTAGACGCAAAGTAGTTCAGTGGTTACCTTGGGGCTGAGGCAGCTGGGGAGAAGTAGGGAGTGACTAATAGGTTTCAGGGTTCTTTCTGGGGGTGGTGAAAATGTTCCTAAATTTCAGAGTGGGGAAACTGCAGGACTAAGAAACTACCCAGTAGTATACTATAAGTGATCCGATTATGGAATATGGGAATTATATCTCAGTGTTTCAGGAAAATTATAACAGTTTTTTGTAAAACGTATTTTCCAACTCTTTGCTGTGGGTGGACGGCAGGAGCCAGCAAAATGCTGCAGGCAAGCCAACTCCAGCATGCTGCCAGCTTGTGTCAATAAAGTTTTATTGGAAGAGCCACACCCATTCATTTACGTCTGTCTGTGGCTGTTTTCCTGCTGGATCTGGAGCTCTGAGGCATTATAACAGAGCGCCCTGCAAGGCCGAAAATATCCTCTCTGCACGGAAAGTCTGCCAACCTCTGTTGCACAATGCAGTTGTGTTTGTGTGCTGATCTTACATTCACGATCTTGCTGAAGTCTTACTCTCTTGGGTTTTCTAGGCAGAGTTTTGTTCCTTTCTGATCCTTCCACCTTTTAAATTACTTTTCCTGTCCCGTTGCACTGGCTGGGACCTCCTGCAATGTGGGCAAGCATTCAGATCTTTGTTCAGGTATAAGGGTAGTAGGCTGTGGCTCGAAACTCTGTGACGGATGAAAAGGCTGTCTGCCCTCTTGCTTTTCACTAGTTAGGTCACAGGTAGGGGCTCAGTGCCCTCTTGCTTTTCACTAGTTAGGTCACAGGTAGGGGCTCAGTGCCCTCTTGCTTTTCACTAGTTAGGTCACAGGTAGGGGCTCAGTCCACCCGCCCTCTGCTGCAGGGACGGCACTCTGGCTGCACGCAGCAGCAGCTGTATAATCGAATCTGCTGCGCAGCCCAAGATTTCTTTTTAATTTTATTGGAATTTTAAATTGCCCCCTTTCTTCCGTATTTTATTAGTGTAGCTGGAAGCAGTGGCCCCTGCAGGAACGCTTGTGGGGGCTGTGAGGGCCTGCAGCATGGGGTGGGGTGAGGGTGGGAGCTGGGGATGAGCTGCTCCTTCAAAGGCCTCGCTAGTGAAGATGAGAGGGACGGGGTAGACAGCGTTGAGGCAGGCTGCCCTGCGGGTCTTCTTCCTTCTTATCCTCATGTCACAGCCGAGGAAACTGAGGACCAGCCACTCACTTGCTTAGGACCATGCACATGCCCTATTCAGGCAGAGCCAAGATTTGACTCTTAGACCTATCTCGGTCCCCAAATCTGTGCTCTAGGGAGTCGATGGTAAGGAAGGCAAGGTGTGCGAGTACCACCACCTATCAAGGAGCAAATGAGGCCAAAGAGGCCGCATTACAACCCAAGGTCCAGCAGAGGACAGTGGACGCGCCCACCTGTCTCCTAGGGCAGCCCCCCACCCCCACCCTCCTTGGATGCAGAAGAAACCCAGTCTGAATTCCCCGCCACTGGCGCCACAATGCACAGCCTCAACTTTTAGTGCCGGTGACTCAGAAGTTTGTATATTAACACCATGATGAGAAAGTCAAATATTTATTAGTGGGTTAAGGTCCTGAATAGCTGAGATAAATAGTTTTCTGTCCCAGGAGGTGGGCAGATCCTGTCTGGGACCCCCGCACTCAAGCCAGCTGGGAGGAGCTTAAGGCCTGAGGGGAGGGGAGGGGGATGAGCTCTGAAATCTTTTCTCTTTTTCTCTAGGTCACTTTCTCTGGTCACCTGGAACAGGCCACAACAGCCCGCTGCCCAGGCTCCTGGACACACAGGAGATGTGTCTGGCCTGACCTCAGCTCCCAGGGATGTAACCTGCAGCCATTCCTGGTTCAGTCACACACTGGGCAAGCGTGGAACTTGGTCCTTGTCTGACTGCTCTGATCCCCATTTTATAGGAAAAGGAGGACAGGGGTCTCAACTAAGCTTCTGACATTATTAGCACAGATGGGCAGAGCTGGAAGGCTTCTCTGCTTCACAGAAGGGGAAACACAGGCCCCAGGAGGCTGACTGTGCAAGGTCACATTGTCCGTGGCCTCGTAGAGACTTTTCTCCCTTGGTAGGAGACAGCACAGCCCAAAGCTAAGGGCCAGGCCCTTCTTCCTGCATTGGTGGAGCCCAGAAGAAAGCGGTAGGAGCTCCTCGCTCCAGTGTCCAGGCACTGACTGGCAGCACGGTACCAAATTCAATTTGCTTATCTCACTTCCTGCCTCCCTCCTTCCTGTGCTCTTCAGTTACAGGCAGAGTCAGAGTCTTTTCCAATCAGTGCAGCGATGTGAAATGCTCTGTGCACAGGGGAAGTAAGACGTCCGTGGTGCCCCTTCACATCTCTAGTTCTAGCCTTAGAGCAGAAAGGCAAGTCCAGCCCAAGTCATGGGGCCCAGCTCCAGCCAGCTGGTAGCAAAAGGCAGAGAGGGGAGCCCTGGCAGCTGGAGAGGAGCGAAAATGCACAGACTCTTTGAGGCTCTGAGTTCCTCCTAGGACATTTTTTTTTTTGGTACAAATATGTGTGCACAAAGATGTTAGGAGTACTGAGAGACTGAGAGACTAGCTGTGCATGGTGGTGCACACCTGCAATCCCAGCAACCAGGGAGGCTAAGGCACGAGGATCTCAAGTTCAAAGTCAGCCTCAGCAACTCTGTGAGGCCCTAAGCAACTTAGGGAGACCCTGTCTCAAAATAAAATATAAAAAGGGCTGGGGATGTAGTTCAGTGGTAGAGCACCCCTGGATTTAATCTCCAGTACCAAAAAAAAAAAAAAATAGAGACGACCTCAATATCTACCAACAAAGGAAGAGCTAAGTGTCATTCTTTACTCTATGCAATGAAACACAATGTAACTGATAAACCCCTGAACCAACAAGGTGAACGCTGCCAATAGCAGCAGAGGTCGGGTGAGACGGAGGGAAGGTGCAGTCCGAAGATCCTGCTGGTGCAGACTTCAGAAAACGCCGGTAGCGCTTCCCAAGAGAGAGAGGTGCGCCGAGGCACAAAACCAAGACCGTTTGCAGCAGCAGAAGCACAGGAGAACTGGCTGGTGACAGATCCACTTAGAACACAGGAGGGGACTGCAGGAGAAATCACACAAACAAGAAACATCTGCAGGCACCTATCTGTCTCCAAGGCAAACGAGAGGAATGAAGAAGGAACCAGCTTCAGATGCAGTCCTAAGGAAGACTCCAGTTAGCCCAGGACGTGGCCCTGGCCTCTCCTCAACCCGAACATCCTGCAAATAGCTCCTCCAGAGGAAAAGTGACTCAAACGCAACAAGCAAAGGACCTGACCAAAATATATTTAATAATGAAGGTAAGACACAGCATAAGAAAGTTATGACTGGCAGAAAACAGTTCCCACCCAAGGACTGAAGATGACGGTTATGGCCAATAGTTCATCAAGAAGGAAAAAAACAACGGTAAGCAATTGCTTCTATAAAGCAAAGCCACAAAGCAGACATCCAAGAGTAACAGGAGAAACTTACCAAAGTGAAGGGAGAAACAGAGTGAGTACAAAGGGAAAAAAGGAAGTGCTGAAAACACAGGAAGAAAAATGAGCTAAAATGAAAAGGAAATAAGGAGTTAGGATGACTCAGAAGAGGGGGTACTTGGGAAAGATAAGTAGAAGACAATATATGCTTAACCTGAGCGCTCAAGGGAGGGAACTGAGATGCAACGCAGCACAGCACCTCCGAGTCCTCAAGGGAGGGAACTGAGATGCAACGCAGCACAGCACCTCCGAGTCCTCAAGGGAGGGAACTGAGATGCAACGCAGCACAGCACCTCCGAGTCCTCAAGGGAGGGAACTGAGATGCAACGCAGCACAGCACCTCCGAGTC
>PVKS010020835.1:0-36198 GCA_004027875.1 Aplodontia rufa
CAGGCAAGCACGAGTACATGAGTTCAAACCCCAGTACCACGTATACAACGAAGTATCCATGCAATGAAAGCCTCATGAAAAACTAAGTAAAACTGATTCTGTCTCCCTCTCGTTAAAAAAAAAAAACAACAATAACAAATAGGATCAGTCATTCCAGAAACAAACTCTCAAATTTTATGACTACAATGTCAGAAAATCTGACTCATGAGAGAAGACTGTGTCAATACCATGCGGATGAATGTGACAGCTGCTTAGAAATGTACTGAATAAAATCTGCCCCCTTCTCCAGAGAACATGATCTTAATTCTAGTGCTCTTCCAAATCTCTAAAAACTTCAGTAAATAATTCAAGTTTCCTGTGCATGGTGTTTCTTTTTAAGAGAAACAGTGAGGAAAAAATTCTATTTATTTTTTCATCTGATTTTTGTTTTTCTAACACTTAGTTGTGCATGTGGTGCTGGGGTTTGAACCTGGGTCCTCACGCGTGCCAGGCAAGCACTGCTACTGCTGAGCCACTGCTTTAGCCATCCCATACCATTTCTGTCAGAGCAACTTCTCTCAACTTTCAGCCCTATCCTACAGCACGGAAAATATGCCACGATTTTGATTCCTAAAACCCTATCACGTGGATCAGACAAGAGTTAAAAGCGAGCCAGGTACACTAGCCTAGCCAAGTTAAGAAACCTTCACTGGCTGTCAATGCCATGCATGCCCTTCCTTTACCCTGAAGTGACGGATGTTCAACAGAAAAGGGTTTAGATAACCACGTCTTTATCACCTGGGAAGAGACTTTGAAACTTAAATAAAATTCTTCGTGTTCACTCATTTCTCACCTATAAGTAAGTAAACCTGTATAGCAAATACCTTTGCCAAAAAAACATTAAGTGTCCGGTTTCTGCATCTGTGGTTAGGAGATGCCAATGTCCACCTGGATTCGGGGAAGGGGCTGAAGTTTCAGGTGATGTGATGGGACACAGTCTACGTGTTTAGGGGGTCTGACTTATAACTTGAGTCACGTTCCTGTCATCCTCCCAAGGCAGAGCTAGGTATCCTCTAGGGATCACTGCTGCACGGATGTCACGTGAGGAACTCCTTCATTACCCTGGTTTCTCCACGTGCCCCACAACAGGCAGAAGGAAAGGTTCGCAGCAGGGTCAGTGAAGGGTAGGGGTGCTGACCTGGATTGCCTGGCGTCCCTGCTGGGCATCCGCCAGCAGCTGGATGGTGAGTGCCCTCGAGTCCTGCAGCGCCTCCTGGAGGTAGATGAAGCTGTGGCCCCCATGTCGGCCCACTGTGCACTCTCGACAGATGGGCACAGAGCAAGTGTCGCAGTACAGGTGCAGCACCTGGGGACCAGAGAGGGGACACGTATGAATGCAAGTGCAGGGTGCAAAAGAGAAGCCAGCAACAGTGGTATCCAGGGTCCCAGAACCCCAACGATCCTCTTCACAAGCAAGCTCCCTCCTCCACGTATTTCTTTCCCTCTCCCTCTGCCCCAAACCAAATAGGGAAGCCCACGTTGGTTTGGAGGCATTGCCAAATCAAAATCTAACCAAGACACTTCACAACTGCAGGGATGAAACCCTCCAGGCATGAGGGATTTCCATGCATCTCAGCTTAATGATCCAGATAAACTGTAAGATTATGTTCCCTGATGGGGGAAGAGAGGGACTGGTGGTCTGATCCAAGAATACATCAAGTTTCTGTGGCCACTCCAGCCACTGTGTGTGAGTTAAGCAAGGTCAAGAGCCAGTTAAAACAAAAACAAAACAAAAAATACCCTCCCTATATCATGGAGTTCCAAGCTCTGCAAGAGTCACAAGGCTGGTGTCTCCCAAGCACTCCATAAGCCACAGGGGTAAGCTTACGGGGGAGGGGCATGAAGCTAGCAGCCAGCCAGCTCTTGCCAAGTTATTCCAAGGAGTTGAACCTCAGAGTCAGCCAGTGCTGACAGAACTGCTGTATGTGATGTTATCCGCTTCCCTGGGGCCCCCGCAAGCTGGGAGGCAGAGAGAAAAGGGCTGGCACAACCCTCACCTGCTGGTGAACAAGGCACGCACTCTAAAGAAAGAACGCTTCTTGGCACAGAACCTGGACCAGTCTCGGTGCTGCACCTTTCGACAGAGCAGGGTACTTAGCACCGCTCTGTGTAAATGTTTGCAGGATCGATTTCAAGAGCAGAGCTTGGATTTGCCTCCACACACCTGGGCGTGAGGGAGGGAAAGCTGACAGGCAGGGAAGCGGTGTGCAAGGAAGCAGGATGCTTTTCCACACACAGCAGCACACGTGTGTGTCCAGGTGAAGAAGAGAGGTTGGGATGTGCTCCAGGCCACACAGCCAGGAAGCCAATGTGAGCCTTCTGAAGAGCTGCTTCCAACACATGCATGAAACTGGCCACCTAGTCCCGAGCACAGAACACCCGGCCCCGCAACGTGGAGCTCCACCAGCTCGGGGTGTAAGCCTCAAGGAGAGGCTGTCCAGAAGCAGTGCAAGGCAGTGGCAGAGAGGACAGGCCTGGAGGTGACCCTAGGGCCTCACCCGGAGAGGCGGAGGGTGGGGGCCAGGTGAGAACGCTGCTGTTTCTCTCCTCTGCAGTTTTTATTTTACTAAACAACCAATATCACAGCATGAAGCCTGTCCATAGGAAAGGTCCCCCAGACCACTTAGGAAGGAGCAGCTCCCTCAGGGCTGAATGAATAGGCAAGTGAATCGTCCAGCAGAGGTTAGACTTAGACCTTCCTAGAGAAAGAAACTTTTCGATCTAGAAATCGGGAAAAGATTTAGCATACTGCGCTTTTAATTAATCCTGTGACGAAGTAGCTCTAACAGGGGGTTTTACAGACTCCATTCTACATACAGAGAGGGAAATGTGGAAAAGGTCAGGACTTCACTACCGGTTTGGAGCACTGCAGTACTTTTCAAAGCTGGGGTAGGCTGAGACCAGGTGGTATGGATTGGCCTCCCTCAAGGCCAATTGCTTTTTAAGCAGGTCCACTTTTTAGAGATGAGCTAATCCTTCTAATCTGTTAAAACTAAAAATTCTCAAGCAAAGTCTAAATACTAACAAAAAGATGCTAAGCTGGATAAATCCAGGAAAAATTCCTGGGCAGTACTCCCCCCACCACCTTTTACGAGGTGGTGCTAAAGCAATTTTACCAGTTTCAACAACCTCAGCCACATTCCTTCCCTTTGCTCCCTCCATTTGTCATGGGAATAAAGGGATCAATCCTATGCTAATGTGAAGTGTGAAAACCTTCTATCAGAAGGTTCCTTTTAAAATTAGAATAAAACATGGCTCTGAACCCTCTGAAGGTCTTCTCCTTTCTACCAATCAGCCCTGCAACTTGAGACCACATCTATTTTTTTACATCTTTTTTCAGGACAGCTGTGTGGAATGGGCAAAGGCCCCTTGCTTCCTTTGGGCTGTGGGTTCATGCAGCACAACAGCCTAGGATCGGTCTGCAGTTCAAGGCCCGCACCAGAACCTCTGGTTGCTAACCAGAGCCCTGCAAGACCCGGCTGAGGGACCATCTGCCCAGTCACCACCTCTGACCCACCTGGACTTCAGACTCATCTGTGAAAAACAGAGGTCTGACTAGGACACCCATTCCAACCTTGAAATCCCAGAACCCCTCTCTAGGGACTTGAAAACAGAAACCAAAGGGCTTCTAAGTAACTCTGGGCTGAACTAGGAAGCTAGGCCTGGAATGCAGTTGTGCAATTGCAAGAAATTTTCTGAAGCTTGTTTGTTAACATTCAAAGTGCTTACATAATGTGCGCAGGAGATCCCCTGCGAGTGGTTAAGTGTTAAAGATTCTGGAGATGCAGTGGCCAGAAAAGAAATTCTGGTCAAAAGAGGTGATGGCAGGAAAAGATAGGATGTTCAGAGCTTGACACCAAACTTTCCCCCCAAGTCCAGATACCTCCAAAAGAGGCCCTGCACGCACGCTCCCCTGGTACCACTTCACATGGGATCACAGTACTTCTAAGTGCCCAAAGCACACTGTGGCTGCAGAAGAGCCAGTGCTTCTACAGTTCTAAGCTTCCAAAGAGGGGTGGGGCTGGGCAGCCCCGAGCTCAACTAGCAGACACAAGGCCCTGGGTTCCATCCCCAGCATCACAGAAAAGAAAATGACAGGGGGGGGTCTACAGATGAACAAAATAGTCTGTGGGCTGATAATTAATGAGCTACAATTTTTAAAAAGAAGGCATGATCCAAAAATTTTTGTAAAATGAAATCAACTTTTCTTAAGTGTTTAGCTAAAAGTTGGAATAAAACTTTGGAAAAATTTCATGGCTCTTTTACGAGTTCCATGTTTTATCTACCTGTAATTTCTAATATTGAAAAATCATTACTTTTAGAGTTGTTGAAACACAATCCATAGGTAAGCTGATGCGTAGATACAATTCTCTTTGAAACAACTGGAAGATTATTTTAAAGGAATAAACTGGAGCATTGCAGAGGGTCCTAAGGCAAGAAATGTGGCAGCAGTCATGAATGCTTCTCCTGGGAAGACTCAGGGTGGGGGTGGGGTGGTGGGGGGATGGGGAAGAAGTGCTCTGGCGGCAGGAATTCCAGGGCCTAGTACTGAGTGTTTGGGGCTTCCCAGGCAGATGCATGGACACGCCCCCTCGGGCCTGGCGACAATCTGGCTGCCCCAGCTAAATGGAGCAGGCTTGACCTCTGACCCCACTAGTGACCACCCTCTTCCCTGCCCCCAGCTTCCAGAACGTCCCACCCACTGCCTTCCTCTCCCAAAATTTCTAAAATACCAGGCAGAGACAAAGACCTAGGAATGTAGGCCCAGCAGGAAAGGAACTGGGGGTGGGGGAAGGTTAAAAGAAAAATAAATAAATAAAAATACAAAGTGGGCAGGTTTGCTTCAGCCTGTGCTGAAATAAAGTGCTTTGTTCAAGAACAAGAAATGCGTGTGTGTACGCTCTCCAGAACCCAGTTTTAGACTCTCTAGGTCCAACAAGGGGCATTCATATCCTGGGCCTCCTGTCTGAGCCCCCGCACATCTGAAGAACATCAGATTTAAAGTACAGCCACCTCTATCAGTGAAGAACGTAAACTAAACAGGAAGGAGGGGGCAGCCTCTGCCACGTGTTTCAAGTTCATCAATACTCCTTAACTGAGATATATAAGCTGCTGAGAATTTATTTTTTCAGATTGATTCCATATCCCTTCAATGACCAAAGATATTTACTTGGCCTCGCACAGGCTAGGGCTATTGAGCCACACCTGGACAGGAGACCTCCACCCACCTCAAAGGGCCTAAGTTTCCAGGTTCAGAAATGCTGCAAGTTACTCAAGCTAAGCACGTGAAGTCCACCATGAAACAAAGTCGCTTATACTAAACAAAATCAAATGCTAATTGAGATAGACTAGGTGCCACTATTCTAAACCCCAAACCGTCAGCACCCCCAGACACCCCCCCCAGTATCCATGGCCTGGGAGGCCAGTAGAGAAGGAAGAAGAAAGGAATAGAAACCTAGCTCACCCACCACCATCACAACCAGCTCAAGAAAGCAAGAGACCAGCTGAGAACAAATGATGGCGGGTGGGGAGTAGTTTTTACACAGGTAGCCTAAAAGTGCATTTGTTCAAAAACAAAAAGATAACAAGAAAGAGCAAATGTTTTCTGAAATTCTCCCTACTTGATGGTGTATGCCTGCAGTCTTGCTACTGAGACTGAAGCAGCAGAAGGATCCCTTAAGCCACTGAGGCCATAGAGCTTTTTACAACAAAAGAAAAATCCTCCCAATCTGCCTCTCAATTTCTACTCATACCCAACAATATACAATATTTTACACAATTGAATTTTAAGAGAGAGGGACGGGGGGGGGGGTTTAATTTGATTTAGTTTGTCGTGTGGCCTTCGTGTACATGGTGCTGGGGTTTGAATCCGCACCCTCGCCCATGCCAGAGGCGGCTGTAACCATTGAGCTCCAGCTCCCACAATTGAAATTTTAAGGACACAAATTTTCCCCTTATTATTAGCTTGCACAATACTCTGGGTCACTTCAATTAGAACTGCCTGTATTTTTCTGAATAGCAACAAGGTTTGTTGTCATACCAACCTACCGCAATTTAATCAGTAACTATTAACAAAATTTTTGAAGTTTTTCTGGGAATGGTAACACAAACCTGTTACCCAAGGGATTTGGGAGGCTGAGGCAGAAGGAACACAAGTTAGCGGTCAGCCTCAGCAATTCAGTGAGACCCTGTCTTAAAAAATAAAAAGACTGGGGATGTGGTTCAGTGGTAAAATGCCTCTGGGTTTTAATCCCCAGTAGGCCCCCACCAAAAACATTAAAAGTTTTTCCTGCAAAAGGGTGCATACCTACTAATTCCAGTTACTTGGGAAGCCAAGGCAAGAGGATCTCAAATTTGAGAACAGCCTGGGACACTTATGGAGACACAATCTCAAAATTTAAAAATTAAAGAAAAAAAGAGCTGAGGATATAAATCAGAGGTAGAGAACCCCTTGATTCAGTCCCCACTAATGCCCCACTCCTCGGGGGAAAAAAAAAAGAAAAGAAAAAAGAAACCACCTATTCTGGGAGGGGGGAGATTATGAGCAACTCCTCGGTGATTATCCGAATTCTCTCCCACCTAGTTGGTACTGGGGATTGAACACAGGGGGTCTTTACCACTGAACCCAACCCTTTAATTTTATTTTTTGAGATAAGATCTCATTAGGTTGCTGAAGCTCTCTCTTTCAAACTTTACAATTCTGTTACAGGTGTGTGACAGATCCAATTGCTATCTCATTGATAGGATGGCAGTGGGGAAGGGGAATAATCGATCTGTTTGCAACCGTCGGCAGAAAGCACTGCCAAATTTCATAACTAAGGTGGGTCGATCTCTATCCACGTGAACTGCAAAGGCAGCCTCTGCACTCGGTCAGCAGGGGGACTCTGGCTGAGGCAGCCATCGTGATGGGTGCAGTCACTGCTGGGACTAGAGGGAAGAGTCACCTCTCTGCCTGGC
The DNA here is from genome assembly GCA_004027875.1 of Aplodontia rufa. Classification (NCBI taxonomy): domain Eukaryota; kingdom Metazoa; phylum Chordata; class Mammalia; order Rodentia; family Aplodontiidae; genus Aplodontia; species Aplodontia rufa. The sequence goes on from PVKS010020835.1 coordinate 6,997, forward strand.
TGGGGTGGGCTGTGTTCTGCATCCTCAGTACTGACTGAAGAGATCTCCCAAAGGCAAGGGTGGGGGGAGCATGCACGTTTGATGAGAGCATTTTTAAAGGTGGATGGTAGAAGGGGTCTCAAGTAATATAAAGGAAGAGGTGTTAGCAATTAAAAACAAAAACGTACGAATCCTCTAAAACCAGCAGTGAAACAAACTGTTAGAGACTCCCGTATAAACCTACAATTCCATTCCAAAATCCAAAAAGTGCTCTGAAATCAAGTTTTTATGCAAGTTTATCTGGCAAAATCAGAACCAGTATACAAGGTAAGTACAGTTTTGTGGTTTATTTTTAAAGAGAGAGAAAGAGGGCTGGAAGGGTGTCTCAGTGGTTACAGCGCTTGCCTGGCATGTGTGAGGCCACGGGTTCAAACCCCAGCACCACGGAGGCAATGGAGTGTCCGAGCAAGGAAAACCAAATGAAAAACTAAATAAAAATTGATTTTCCCTCTCTTAAAAATTTTTTGAATAAAACAGATTCTTTCTCACTTTCCCTCTTTTAAAAAAACAAAGAAAATGACCATTTTGAAAGTTATCATAAAAAATGAATGTGAGGCAAACAGAATGTTACTTAGCTCAATATAGTCATTCTACTACAATGTATACAAATTTCCAAAAAACATATGCAATTTTTGACAATATTTTTTAAGCTGGATGAGGTGGCAGAACTGTAATCTCAGCCATCGGGAGGTGGACCCAGGAGGATCACAAGTTCGAGGCTAGCCTAGGCAATTTAGTGAGACCTTCACCAAATTACCACCACCCTGTCTCAAAATAAAAAGGACTGGGAATGTAACTCAAAGCACCTCTGCCTTATGTTCAATCCCCAGTACTAAGAAAAAAAATTTTTTTAACCAGAACTATCATGAAAATGATTTATGATCTTGATCCATACCATTTAGTGAATTTTCTTATTTTTCACTGAAGAAACAATGTTCACCATTTTGAGGTGCTCTTGCATGTATTTTCCACATGCAACATAAAACTTTCTAAAACAAATTTTACTTTTATTTTGTAGCACTAGGGATTGAATCTGTGGCCTCAACTAGGCAAATTGTTTTATCACTGAGCTAAATCCCCAACTTTTTCTTTGTTATTTTATTGTGAGACAGGGTCTTGTCCAGGCCAGCCTCCATCTTGTGAGATCCTCCTCACAGCCTCCACAGTAATTGGGACTACAAGCATTTGCCACATTGGCCCATGTGACTCCACCCTCATGACTCCTATGTTGAGGGTTGAGGGTTAAGATAAGAGATTTAGATACACCTGTAAAACAGCACCATCCAGACCTGCAGGGAAGGGAGGATAGCCAAGAAGAGTACAAAGTGGGATCAGAGTCATCTACTAGTCTAGAACAAATTTTTAGGTTCCATGAAGAAGGAAAATTTTTGAGCTGGGCACAGTGGCACACGCCAATAATCTCAGCAATATGGGAGGCCTCAGCAATTTAGTGAGACCCTGTTTCAAAATAAAAAAAGGACTGGGGGTGTAGCTGAGTGCTTAAGAGCCCCTAGGTTCTATCACAGGTACGGAGACAGGGTGGGTGGGGTAAGTAATTTTGAAGAGCAAATCTTTTTTTTTTTTTTTTTTTTTTAAAGAGAGAGGGACAGTGAGAGAGACAGAGAAAGAGAGAAACAACTTTATTGAGTTTTTCACATGGCCTTTGTTGCTCCAACACTTAGCTGTGTACGTGGTGCTGGGGTTTGAACCCGGGTCCTCGTGCTTGCCAGGCAAGCGCCGAAACCGCTGAGCCACCGCTCCAGCCCTGAAGAGCAAATCTTGATCTAAAACAGGGACCCCACACTAACAGCTCTGGATGCCAAAGGAGGTGTGCTTTGATAACCATGAAATATCGTCTGTTAGTGCTCGTCAGTGAGAGTTTTTGTACCACTCCAAAAGCCACACCACCCCACACACCACTGAGCATCACTCCCCTGTTACTGTTTGGGGCCCCCCAACACCGGCCAGTGACCACCTAGCAAGGCCCAGCTTCCCCCAACTCCACTGTTCTTCCCGCTCCTAACACTCAGTCCCCAGCTGGACTGGCACCTGTGCGGAGGGCCAGCTTCTCCAGCCCCTCTGAACTCTCTGTCCTCTTCTGTCCTTGTGTTCCCTGCACCTTCATCCTGCTGACAGTGTCTAATACTAACATTTACTAAAAAATGGAAGCATTACACTTTAATGCTAAATATAAAAAGTGTGGGCATGGATAATTAAGGAGTAAGTTCAGTTTCCAGACCTAAGTGCTTGAGCTCGGTGAAGTTTTCTTGGTGATTTGGTAAAAGAAACAACCCAAATTTTGGCTCATAAGAAGTGTGAAAATGAGTCCGGGGATGTAGCTCAGTGGTACAGTGCTTCCCTAGCAAGTAAGACTCTACATTCAATCCCTAGTACTGCCAAAAAAACCCCCAAACAACCAACATCAAAAGTGTGAAAATGGCTGGGTACAATTGTGCACACCCGCAATCCCCAGCAACTTGGGAGACTGAAGCAGGAGGACTGTTGAGTTTGAAGCCAGCCTTGGCAACTTAGCAAGACCCTGTCTCAAAAATGAAATATAAAGGGGCTAGAGCAGTGGCTCAGCAGTGCTTGCCTGGCATGCCCAAGGACCAGAGTTTGAACCCCAGTGCCACATACACAACTAAGTGTCAGAAAAACAAAAATCAGATGGAAAAATAAAAATGATTTTTTCTCTCCCATTCTCTCTTTAAAAAAAAAAAACAACAACTTATTTTTAAAGACTGATCATGATGTGTCAAAACACTAAGTATGGAAAACTAAGCGTGTTAACTTGGTGTTGGAAGGTAAAAGACTGCTATAAACCCCTATTCATTCCGCCTCCTTCACCCTAATCCTCCATTCTAAGCTTCAGGTTGGGCAGTATACTGGCCCTTCACAGCAGTGGATCGCTGAAATCCATGCTCTCAAATTCTGCTCTCAAACTCTGTTGCAAGGTAACCCACCTTGCAACAGCCCCTGCAGCTCCGCGGCTGTTCACGGGCCAAGCCACCAGGCTTGAAGCACACAAGTGGGTGGCCCTGAACACACTGGGGCAGGCAAGTGCCTTACTTGTGCTCAAGGTGTGGGCAGACCCAAGTCACACTAGGTACCGCTGAAGGACACGGTAGACCATTCAGGAAGCATGCTTTACGTTACTGCCTACACTGGCTTTTAACAATTTGCTATTTAAATGTGTATGCTTACCAATAAAAATGAAAACTTCCACATTAACAGATAAACAGGCTGTGGTCAAATTCCACATGATAGGCTGGATGCCTGTGATACCAGCTACTTGGAGTCTGAGGCAAGGGGATAGCAAATTTGAGATTAGCCTAGGCAACTTAGCAAGACCCCGTTTCAAATTAAAAATAAAAAGGGTTGGGGATGGGCTGGTGCGGTGGCTCAGCAGTGACAGTGCTTGCCTGGCATGCATGAGTACCCGAGTTCAAACCCCAGCACCACGTACACAGCGAAGTCTTGGAGCAATGAAGGCCTAAATAAAGAATTGTTTCTCACTCGTGAGCTCTCTCTCTCTCACTGTCCATCTCTCTTTATCAAAAGGAAAAAAAAAGGGTTGGGGATGTGATTCAGTGGCAAAGCATCCCTGGGTTTAAACCCCAGCCTGGGGCTGAAGCAGGGGGATGAAAGGAATTACTGATTCAAGCAGCTAGAAAGATGAATCTTAAGGGCATATAACAGAGAATATACTGCACAATGCCATTTACAGGAAGGGAAAACTAAAGAGTTCAAAAAATAGAAACAGTATCTGCAGGTTGTAACAGGATTGCACTGGGGGACTGGGACATGGGTGGAATTGTTCAGGACTGATGAAAATGTTCTATTTTCTTGATGGGATATAATCATCAAAGCTCAAGTCATACACTCCTTATACTCCCAGAAATGGGTCAGCTACCAATAACCTAAGTGTTAATGGGGAGAGGCTTGGTGCAAGGGCCTAAGAAAATACTGAGTCCACCTGGGCACGGTGGTGCACACCTGTAATCCCAGCGGCCCGGCTTGGGAGGCTGAGGCAGGAGGATCACAAGTTCAAAATCAGCCTCAGCAATTTAGTGAGACCCTGTCTCAAAATAAAAATTAAAAAAGGGGTGGGGATGTAGCCCCTTTAATAGTACCACTGGGTTAAACCAGTGGTACTATTTAAAAAAAGAAGAAAGAAAAAATGAGGTACTGAGCCCATAAATGCTTTAACTCCAAGGGCCCCATATAATTTGCTTCTAATAGGTTGCTACCATTCTTTCCACAATGTTCCCATTAGGCATTACCTCTCCCTTGCCCTCCACTATAAATATTATCTTAATTTTATCTCCCAAGAGGCAAGCATGAACGAACTCCCTGGAGGTTTTCAAAAAATTAGAACTGAGTCCGATTTACAGCACCACAGGCAGCCAGCAGTCATACAAAGCCCTATGAAGTCATTAGTGTCCCAGCTGCCACCCGGCATGCATCTGACCTCTGGTGTACTAATGAGTGGTCCAGGCAGCTTCCAGCCACAAATAAGAAATTTGCCCTAACACTGAGATCACTGCCCACGTAAATTATAGATATTCAAACAGACATAAAATGACAGATTTTGACAGAGACATGTTGTTTTCTTGTTGCCTCCAAGGTTGCAAAAGCAGGGCAGAGTTTTAATCTGTTTTATTCAGGACAAAAGTCAGGGGTACTTGGGAGCTGATGGGGAGCTAGTCTCCATAGGTGGCCGTGTCCCTGTAACTCAGCCCTGTCTCTTAAACAGAGGGCAACACTGTACACCTGAAACCCTTTCACTCCCTACAGTAGCCAAGGAGGTTTCAATTGCCTGTGTGGAGGGATCATGTAGACAGGTGGATTTTTTTTTTTAAACCAAGGGAAAGCACTCATTACCTTGAGAAAAATGTCCAAGAAAAGAAATAAGAATAGAGATAAGAATGACTAATACTAATATTTTTAAAGTATTTAGAAAGCCACCCTTTCCATTTTTAACAACAGAATCAAAATTCTCTCTCCCCACATTCCAGCAATTTATATATCTTGGGCAGCGACCCCCACATTACTCAGTTGCCCTCTGTTCTGGTTAAGGTTCATGAATCAGAGTTATGGGGTATGAGAGAGGTCCAACTCTAGTCTTCCTGGTGGTCCATGGTTACAGGTCAGATCTGTAGACAATGTTATGAGCTGGGTACCTTTCAAGCAATGTCTCCACTTCAACAGCCTAACCAAGTATTTACTGCTGTAGGAATTTTGTTTTAATCCATAGTTATTCATAGGTGGGAATTTTCAAATTGGGAAAGGGACAAGGGATCAATCCCAGGATGACTCACACATGGCTTCTAATTTTCTTAGGGGCAGTGAAGTGGTCCTATGCAGGGGAAGACCAGGCAGGGGGGCTGGGGCTTGTTGTGAGCCAAGTGGGATTGTTGCCAAGTCCCCAAGCCTGAGCTTGAGTTGTTTTCTGCTGCACTCAAAACTGCCCCAGACAGGAGCCCATGGTCCTGAAGCGCTGCTTCTTCTTTCCCCAGACACCCCAGGAATCACCAGAGCGCAAAGGGGCCTGGGGCAAAATCTCTAGTGCAGAAGAAGCAGCAAGGAAAGGTCAAAAAATTTGTTTTTAAAAACCCTTTGAGAGCTGGGCGTGGTAGGGCACTCTAATCCCAGCAGCTCTGGAGGCTGAGTGAGGAGGATCATAAATTCAAGGTTAGCCTCAGCAACATAGGGAGGACCTAAGCAACTTAGTGAGACCCTGTCTGAAAATAAAAATAAAGAGAGAGGGAGGGAGGGAGGGAAGGAAAGATGCTTGGGATGTGGCCCAGTGGTTAACAGCCCTGGGTCCAATGCCTGGTATCAAAACAAAGCAAAAACCCAACCCTTTTCAAATACCAGTGTGTTGGGCAGTGTGTTACGCCATCCTCTACTCCAACAATAGGAAACCTAACCCCATGAATACCCCAAAGATGCCAAAGAGGCAATGGGTCAGGCCAGGCCAGGACCAGTTGCTTCAGGCACTTCCCTGTGATGTGGGTTCCAGCACAGGGAGTAACCTGAGGAAGGTTCTATGATGAAGGCACGTACCACTCCACCTACCACCCCAAAAAGAAAAGCCCAAGCCAGGCCTGTGGTGCACGCCTGTAATCCCAGCTACTGGGGAGACTGAGGCAGGAGGAGCACAAGTTCAAAGCCAGCTTCAGCAATTTAGTGAGACTCTGTCTTGAAATTAAAAAAACAGTAAGGGCCGCAGATGTGGCTTTGTGACCGAGCACCCCTGGGTTCAATCCTGGTACAAAAAAAAAAAAAAAAAAAAAAAAAAAAAAAAAAAAAAAAACCCCACAATGCAAATGACAACACTGACCTTCTGTCAGCCATCAATGACAGGGTGAGTCCTGGGAAGGGTAACAAGGAGATGAGATATCTGGACATGAGACAGAGGGTGGCACGGGAGCCTCGGTGGGCCAGCTGGAACTGGTCCAACATAGAAGAGAACTGGATGGCAGAGAATCTGGATCCCAGAGTTCAGAGGCGTGCGATCTGGTGAAGAAGGGCTCTGCTTGCTGGAATCACAAGGGTATAAGTCCACTTACAGCACTGGATCCCTTCAGAGGCCAAAGCAGGAATGGCCACTGGGCCCTGCAAAGGCCAGAAACTCCCTAATCCCTTGGAACTCACCCATCCTTCTTCCCACCCATGTGCACAGCTCTTCAACAGATGCACTCTGAAGCAGCAGAAGAAAGTACAGTAGGATTTACCAAGGATCAAAAGAAATGACCCCCTAGAAAATCAGGGATCCCAACCCCAGGCCAACAGGATTGCAGGTAGGGGAATTCCAACCATCAATCAGACAAAAAGACCAACATTTAGGAGCAGGGCAGTAAAGCCACTGGAGCCGCCCTCCTTTTTAGAACCTTGAATTGCTGGTACCCTTCATCATGTATTATTTTCCATCTTTATTGAAGTAATAAGAAATACATAGACCTTTCTCAGGCCTCGTTACAACTAAGCTTTTGAGGCAGCTCTTCAAAGTACCTGTGTGCTGACCAACAACTAAAAGAGGCCACCGCCTGGCCCTGCTCAGCAAGTTGCAGGACAAGGAGAGCCCAAGTTTCCATCCTATAGGAGAGAAGAGGGCAGAACCTCCCCAAAACCCCCACACCAATGCCCAAAGATACCCTTCCAAGGATGAAGAAGCCAGACCTGCTAAGGTGGGAACAAAGGAAAATCACCACCTCTGAGCTAGTGAGACCACCAGGTCAGGTCAGTCATGTTATCTATGGTGGTTTCAGAAGGAAAATAAAAGAACTACAGCCCTGGATTGGAGCAGGTGGTGGCTCAGAGTTGGCATGCCCAAGTATACAAACAAGTTCAAACCCCAGCACCATGTAGACAACAGAGTCGCAGAGCAATGAAAGCTATGTGAAAAACTAAATAAAACTGATTCTCTCACTGTCCCTCATAAAAAATAAAATAAAAAAACTATAGCCCTTAAAAACTGACTTCTAGGTAGGTCCTGAAATTTAACTTGTTGCATCTGCATTAAAGTCTACCTTATTTGGGGTAGAACCTAAATCAGGAAAGGGGAAGGAAGATAAAAGAGAACACTCGGCCCAAATGAACCCTAAGATTGAGTTCCTGGTCCCTGTGGGATTTCCTTAGACCTCTAGGATGTTCATCCTCACTGCATCTAAGACTCCTCCCGTGCAGGTGGCCTGTGGCACTGGGTGGCTGCAGGAAGCCTCCTGGCTCTCCAGCACCTCCCTCCTGAGCCTCGACTTCATGTGTTAGAGAAACTGTAGCCTCTGCAGCCATAACACCCTTATCAAGTGTGTGTTTGCAGGGATGTCCAGGGCTGAGTGACCGTGAGGGACAGAGATCACAGTAACTGCTCCAGTCATACTAGACCTGGAAGGGGCCAGAGTGAGCTTTGGGTCATCTTGTGTTGAGTCAGAGGCCTGGGTTCAAACACCAATATGATGCTTGTCCCAATTCTGTGATAAGCTGGCTTGTGAGCTATTTCTACCCATGAACTATGAGCCAGGCAGCAGACCCTTATCTCAGAGGTGCTGGGGAAGAGTACGTCCTAAGAAAACTACATGAAATTCAAATGCTGATAGCAGTTCTAGTAGAGAGCAGAAGGGGGCCCAGCAGCCTGGAAGGCTGGGAAGCCACTCAGAGTTCTTTTAGCCAGCATTGTCCAGGGCTATTATTTTGTTCGTCCACTGAAAAGAATAGTGAGACTCCTTATAAAAAACTGGGAGAAAGCGTACTGAATGATGACTTCCGACCCAAACATGGCCTAACTTCCTCTGCAGGCCACAGTGCCTGCCCATGAGGCGGGTGACCCATTCCACTAGTGCAGTCACATGGCCTTTTGCCCCCACCCAAGGGACACCACAGTATGGTACACACGAATCCCAATGAGAGCACATTTCCTTAGCGTGCAGTGCATGGTACTATGATGTCTGTGCCCTCAAAAGAGGTCACAGCCTGTAGAAAGATGGACTGATTCAGGCCAGGGGTTACAGATTTGGGAGAGAAAATGATTTGAAATGATTTAAAAAACAAAACAAAACACACTGGGCCTGGGATGTAATTTCAGTAGATATCCGAGGAGGTAAAGTCTGACATCACCATACAAGTGCAAAGAAGAACCGGTGTGGTGAAGGTTCCAGACCTCACTAGGCAAAAACAAGTTACAATCCTGCTCTGTCAACACCAATGTTCACCACAGCCTGCTCAGCACACCACCACAGAAGGTGCCACCGCAGGAGGAGAGAAGCACCTCTGGGCCGGGTGTTACTACCCTCTGGATTACAGAATGTTTCAGAAACACCGCAGAGGCAGCTTCAGCTCTAGCTCTGAGCTCTCCTGCTCTCTGTCAGGGCTCCTGCTTTGTTGCCCCAAACCACCATTCCTGGCCTCTTCCCTCTGGAAACTCCTTTCTCTCACAGACACTCCTGAGCACGCAGACCTCCAGGAAGCCTCAGACTTAGTTCCTGGGGTCTTCCTACTGCCCTACAGTCTCATCCCCAAAGCACAGGCCTTTTAAAAGGTCAAAGACGATGACCTCAAACCCTCAGTGCAGGGCTGGAGCGGTGGCTCCATGGTTATGGCATTTGCCTGGCATGTGTGAGGACACGGGTCCAAACCCCAGCACCACATACACCACTAAGTATCAGAGCAACGAAAGCCACGTGAAAAACTAAAACTAAATGAATTGGTTCTCCAAAACAAACAAATAAACCCGCCAGTGCCTTCACATGTGGCTCCTGGAGGCCACTGTGGACTGCAGCGTGCAGTTGGGCCATCCTGGGCTCTGTGCTACTCCTTCACCAGAAGACACACTTCCTGTTCCCTTGGCCTGACACCCCCACCCTCCTGCAGCTTCCAGTTCATCTACAGGGCTGCCTGGCTCTTCCACTTTGTTCCAGTGACAGAATCACACAGAGACTTTCCCCACTCCTAAACCTGGTTCCGTCCCCAGATCCATTTCCTTCTGTTACTGTTGTTGTCAAGACAGACTCTCCCGATGTTACCCAGGCTGGTCTCAAATTTGTGGTCTCAAGACATCCTCCTACATCAGCCTCTCAAGTACCTGGAACTACAGGCACGTACCATCATTCCCAACTTCACATACCCAAAGCTGTGCATCTCTTTGCTTGTTCACTGTCTTCTCAAGAGAACGTCAGTGCAAAAGCTGCAACTTCTCTATATTGTTTGTCGCTTCATTTCCAGCACCTCAAGTGTGTAGCACAGCTATGCTCAATAAATACTTGCACAAAGGAAGGAAGCAAAGGTTTACACAATGACTCTACGTAGGAGGGCAGTTAGCACTGTATACCACCAGAATAAAACTGCGGCAAGGGGCCAGGGATGTGGCACAGCAGTAGAGCACTTGGCCTATAAGATCAAGGCCCTGGATTCCATCCCCAGCAGTGAATGACAAACAAGGCAACATCCCATGGCACTACCAGCAGTTCTACAACAAATCTTCAGGGTGATGGAATGAGGTGTTCCAGGTGCCAGCTTGATCTTATTTATCACTTCCCCAATTGATGAAAAATAGATTCCTCTTTCAAAAAAACAAAGAAGGGAACAACTGGAAGGAGGTGGGTGATCCAAAATTTGCAGTTCTAACTTTAGCACGGTGATGCACACCTGTAATGCGAGCTGCTCAGGAGGCTGAGGCAGGAGGACTGCCAAACTAGGGGCCAGGCTCAGCAACTTGGTGAGACCCTCACTCAAAATAATAATCATCATAATAATTAAAAATAAAGGCTGGGTATGTAGCTCAGTGGTAAAAACATCCCTGGGTTCTATACCCAGTAACAAAAAACAAACTTCCAATTCAAAAATTAAGAATAAAAATTTATGAGTTTTTAGGGAAATCCAGAGTCCCACCCCCTCCAAAACAAGGCCCCTTATGACCAATTTAAGATAACTGAATTTTTTTTCTTTTTTCCTACTTCTCCCATCAAAACATGGATTTTGGCCAGGCACAGTGGTACACACCTATAATCCCAGCAACTTGGGAAGCAGATACCAGAGGATCACAAGTTCAAGGACTATCTCATCAACTTAGTGAGACTACTCTAAGCAAATTAGTGAGAAGACATGTCTCAGTGGTAAAACACCCTGGTTAAATCCCCAGTACAAAAAACAAAACAAAACAAAAAAACCCACATGGATTGTATTTCCGTACTCTTTGAAAGGAGGCTGGCCTTGCAACCCGCCTTGTGCAGTAGAATGTGGAGGAGTTCCAAGCAGGGCACTTTTCATGTGCCCAGCATCCCACTCTCTGAGCAGACCAGGCGGCTTGGAGAAAAACCCAACCACTCTGGTTGGCAGCCGTGGCTGGACCAGCAGCCAGGTGAGCAAGTGGCCTCAGATCTTCTAGCCCCGCTAACTTCTACCTCCAGGTGACTCAGCCCGAACCAGCAACAAGTCAGGCATGCGTGTCGTAAGTGTTGTCCATCTACGCAATCCTAACAAAATTGTTACAGGACAAAACAGTTTAAATCCTTCGCCAGTTTCAGCCCAGAGCTACAGCCAAATACCCTACTCCACCTTAACCAAGGCCCAGGAATGAGTGCAATACCCAAGGTTCCTTCCTGCTCCGCCCACAGCTACTTCCATCAAAACGAGCATCTAGGGATTCCATCCCAAAGCCTGTCAGGAAGGAGACACAAAGAGCAGGAAAAGCCAGGTCTCCAAAACCCAAGAGTTGCTCACAATCTCTCAGAGCTTCAATAGTCTAAAGCATTTTTTGTCAAAACTGTTAAAATGAGAAGGTAAACACCTGGGCAGGCTTCCCTAGGGACCAACACCAAGACTTCCTCCCGTGGATTTCCCTTAAGCCACTCTCTCTCAAACACTTCCAACAAAATCAAACTCAAATGGGACAAGCATACAATCCAGACAAAATCTTGTTTCTCTTTATCTGTTGCCATGGACTGAACCCAGGTCTTCACCCATGCCAGCCCAGCCCTCTGATCTATAAACTTATTTCTTACCACTTGCCTGATAGGATTTCAGGGAAACTCTCAACCTGTACTTCTCAGGAACAGGAAAGGCTATGACTTGAATTACAAGAACCACTGGGTAGGAACGAAGCACTTCCTTAAAAATATAGATGATGGAGAGCCAGGCATGGTGGTGCAACCCTGTAATCCCAGAGACTGAGGCAGGAGGACTGCAAGTTCAAAGCCAGTCTCAGCAATTTAGCAAGGCCCTAAGTAACTTAGGGAAACCCTTTCATAAAATATAAAAAGAGGGTTGGAGCAGTAGCTCAACGGTTACAGTGCTTGCCTGGCATGAGCAAGGATGCGGGTTCAAACTCTAGCACCACATACACAACAAAGTGTTGGAGCAACAAAAGCCACATGAAAAACTAAATAAAACTGATTCTCTTTCTCTCTCTCTCACTGACCCTCTTATTTAAAAAAAAATTTATTTACTTACAAATTTGTTAAAAATATATTTAATAATATAAATAACTTCCTAATATTAATGTTATTAATATAATTTATTTGTTTATAATATAAACAATATATAAAAATAAAGGGCTGAGGGCTGGAGCGGTGGCTCAGCGGGCCCTGGCCCAAGAACACTCATGTACGCAATTAAGTGTCAGAGGCAACAAAAACCATGTGAAAAACTCAAAAATTGATTCTCTGGTCTCTCTCTCACTGTACTTTCTTTTAAAGAAAGAGAAGAAAAGAGAAGGAAGGAAGGACGGAAGGACGGGCGGGTGAGCTAAGGATGTGGCTCAGTGGTTAAGCACCACTAGGTTCAATCCCAAGTACAAAAAAAAAAAAAAGAAAAGAAAGGGCTGGAGCGGTGGTTCGTTGGTTACAGCGCTTGCCTGGTAAGCACGAGGTCCGGAGTTCAGGCCCCAGCACCACATGCACAGCAAAGTGTCTGAGGAATGAAAGTCACTTGAAAAGCTAAATAAAGATTGCGTCTCTCCTCTCTCTCTCCCAAGACGGAGGGCTGAGCATGTAGCTCAGTGATGCAGCACCTGCCTAGCCTGCGAAAGGCCCTGTGTGTTCCATTCCCCGGGAACACAAAACACAAAAATACAGACAGCGTACAGCACCATGTTTGAGATCAGAAGTAAAGTAGTCCAGCAAAAGCAGACTATAGTTAAATAATGTTAAACTGATTGACTATTGGGCGATCATTTAAAAAAATAAACTAGGTGTTTACAACCATGGAATGATCCCCAAGATACATACGCCTTTCACCTTTTTTTTAAACTGTAAAAGCTAGAACGATATATACCAGATTGTTAATAGTTATCTCTAGGTTAGGATAACTAGCACTTTTTATCTTTCAGGTTTTCATGTAGGGCATACATACAGAACTTTTTTAAAGCACAAGACTCCTCTGAGGTTCACGTTTACCAGATTTAGAAGGAATTTTAAAGTGGAAAAGCTTTGTCTTCTTTCAGCAGTGCTGGGGATCTTACCCAGGGGCCTCACATATGCTAAGCAAGTGCTCCAACACTGAGCTATATCCCCAGCTCACAGTGACACACATATCTGTAAAGTACACACTGGAGTCAAGCCCTGTGCCAGGGGCTTTACACATATCAACCTGTTTGATCCTAACCATTCCCCACGGGATAGCTAGTTACTACACTTGTTTTAAAGACCTAGTAGCAGAAACTGTGGCACTGACAATTTAGTATGTGCAAGGACTCAACTAGAAAGAAAATGCCACTATTAATGGTAACAGCACTCCCTCCCATGCCGTCTTGAAAAACTCACCTCTATAAACCCAGTAAGGATTTTGTACCCTGATGGGAGAACATTTCTATCTCTATGCCATCAACCAATGCTAAATCCAACTGCTTTTATCTTGCTAATTTCTGAGCTCAACAACTCTGATGGTTCATGCCTACAATCCCGGAGATTCAGGAAGGCCGAAGCAGGAGGTTCACAATTTTGAGGCCAGTGCTGTTTCTACAGAAAATAAAAAAGGCTGGGTGTGTGGTTCCTTGGAGTTTAATCCCCAGTCGTCCCTCTCCCCCACCCCAAAGGCACTTCCATAGCTCCCTGAAGTGAGCCTAATACAATGACATCCCTGGCCAAACACTGCCTTGGCTTTAGGTCCCTGTTGTTTGTAAGTCCTCAACTCTGAGGGCCCCCGCTCTCTTATCACACTCCATTTATTGAACCACTCACTCATCTTGGCTCCTGATACCTCAAATTTTTACACAATCCCCTGGGGCATAAACCCAGTAGTGGAAATGTAGAGAAGCTGGAAAAACCTATCTCTCTGCCTCCCAATCCCCAGCCTCCTTCTGATCAGAGAGAAGGAACATGTGCCCCCAGGCGCTGCAGCCGGTGCCAAGACACTATCCCTATCCCCAATTTCCCTCCTGGCCCAAAGATCCACAAGGCCACCCCCAGGGAATCTGGGATCAATTTAGTCTAAGGCAGAGGGGCAATCATAAAATAGTCCAAGAGGGCAGCTGGCCCAGCACATTCTTTGTGGCTGCAGTTGGGGGACACAGCAGCCTCAGGGCTCCAGGCTCTCTCCCTTTCTAGGGAGCAGTTTCTAGAAAGTGGGAAGCGGTCAGACTCCAGGCTGGACCGGGATAGGAAGCGGACACAAAATTCCTTCCTGGGCCCCAAAAGAGAAACCTGTCCCATACCTGGAGGATAAAAATCACCTTGCACTTCCTTCTCTTCCTTTTTGGTGCTTTGATTTACTCTTCCTATTTTGCCACCTTGAAACTAAGTTCCAAGTAACTCATTTTTCTATGGTGTCACCAGTGGCAATTAGAAAAGAACTCCCTGATCTCTCTCCAACCTGCCAGCTCTATCGTCATTAGGAAAAGGTATGGCAGATTAAGAACCCTTGAACAAAAACGGGGAGGGTGCTGGGGCTGACTGGGGCAGTTTCTGCACTTGCCTGGCACGTGCAAGGATGGGGCAAACCCCAGCACCACGGGTCAGAGCAACAGAAACCACATGAAAAACTAATTAAAATTGATTTTTCTTTCTCTCTCACTGCCTCTCTCTATATATATATATTAAAAAAAGAGCCCTTCAACAATTAGATATTTTGTCATGAGAATTTATTTAAAAGGGGGGAAGAGGGCTGGAGTGGTACCTCAGCAGTTGTGGCACTAGACTGGGATGCACATGCTTGAATCCCAGCAGCACATACACAACGAAGTGTCGGAGCGACGAAAGCCACATGAAAAATTAAATGAAACGGATTCTGTTTCTCTCAATGTCCCTCTCTTTAAAAAATAAATAAACTAAAAGGAGGAAGGTATTAATCGGCGTTAAAGGCAATTCTGCACATTCTCTTTTCTGTTGCCACAGTGGTACAGAGTATTGACCCAGGGGCCTCACACATGCTAGGCAAGGACTTGCATGGAGCACATCCCCAGCCCTTTCTATTTTTAAGACAGGGTCTAACTAAATTGTCCAGGCTTGCTTCAAACTTGCAATCCTCCTGCCTCAGCCTCCCCAACAGCCGGGATTACAGGTCTGCGCTACCATGCCCGGACAGAATATGTTGACAAGGCCACCTGTCAGCTGTACTCAGCTCTATTACTAATGATGCTGGATTCTTTTGCTAATTGTAGCCTGAAATTCAATTAGGAACTGTCTTTAAAAGTCTCCCACCCCAAAGAAACTCTCCAAACAAGGTTTTTAAGTGTTAAAGTTTGACTAGTGACATTTCCATAGTCACATTTTATGAAATGGAACTTTTTCTAAAAGACTTGTTGAAAAATACGAGGCTTATCTTTTAAAATAATGGTAATTTATTTTTCATCTTGTCCCATTTTGGTAAAGAATAACTTTTCTATTTAAACCCTTCCGCTGGCCCACACCTCAGCATTTCTAATTAGAATGGGTAGGGGTGGGGTGGAGAAATGACTTGAGATTTCGGGATCTGAGCAATGCAACATGTTAGGGGCAGAGCACAAGGTCAAAAGGAAATGATTAATCCCTGCAAGAGAAACAGGACGGGGCAGGGAATGATCCCCCTACAAACCCTTACCTAATGTGTAGGTCAAAATACTCTGCTTCAGCAGGGCTCCCACCTCAACCAGAACTCCACAATTCATCCGAAAACACATTTTTTAAAATCCAAAGAACTAGTCTACACAGGCTGGTTTTTCTTAGGTCATTTTGGTTTGACAATTACATTCCAGTTGTTGCAAAAGGAGTCCAGAAGTAGGCCGGAAAGAGAATGACTCCAGTCATCTGGATGACTAAGGCATTCTATGGCAGTTTCCATTTCTGACAGGAACCATGCTAGTCACTGATGAAGAGAGTATTTAGGCGCTATTTAAAAGAAGTTACTAGTCAAGACGTACAATATCCCTTTGAAATGCTATGACATCAGACTCTGAATGTCTATAAATAGATCAAACCCAAATGGAGGGGGGAAGGGAAGTGCTGGCAAAAGTCCTTTGGGAAAGGATTTTCCTCTTAGTTCTTCATGCTCCCTAATGCTAGGGTCAGAGAGTCACACACAAAAACC
The DNA here is from genome assembly GCA_004027875.1 of Aplodontia rufa. Taxonomy (NCBI): domain Eukaryota; kingdom Metazoa; phylum Chordata; class Mammalia; order Rodentia; family Aplodontiidae; genus Aplodontia; species Aplodontia rufa. The sequence continues at coordinate 23,035 of PVKS010020835.1, forward strand.
TGTATTCCTGGGGCTGGAGCGGTGGCTCAGCGGTTTCGGCGCTTGCCCGGCAAGCACAAGGACCCGGGTTCAAACCCCAGCACCACGCACACAACTAAGTGTTGGAGCAACTAAGGCCATGTGAAAAACTAAATAAAGTTATTTCTCTCTAAAAAAAAAAAAAACCTGTATTCCTAATATTGATGCAAACTTGCCCTCCATTCTTTCCCTCCTCCTCAAAACCCTAACTGCTTCTAACACTGAACTCACTACCTACCCTCTTCTCCAAAACGGATGGGGACAGGAAAGCTGAAAGGCTCAGCACCATGGGCCTCTGGGCCACAAGCTAAGGTGCTAAGTTTTTAATTCATTGCGATCTAGAAGGGTTAATTTCCATATTTCTTTCTGTTGGGGTGCAGAGTACTGGGGAATTGAACACAGGGATACTTAACCACTGAGTCACATCCCCCATGCCTTTTAATTTTTCACTTTGAGACAGGGTCTCGCTGAGTTGCTGAGGCTTTCCTCAGACTTGCAATCCTCCTGTGTCAGCCTCCCAAATCACTGTGATTATAAGCCTGTGCCACTAGGCCTGGCTGGTTCCACTTTAAAAAAAAAAAAAAAAAGATTTTATTTTTGATTATAGTTTTACATTTTGAAAGGGTTTGTTGATACACTTCCATACATGCACACATCATATATCCCATTACCCTCTCCATTCTCATTCCTTCCTCCTCTCTATCCCCTCCACCCCACACCTTGTCTGCCAGATTGCCCCCCAATTCAGCTGGTAGTCTGGTTTTTGTTTTTTTTTTAAATACAAAACAGATGGGGGCTGAAGCAGTGGCTCAGTGAGTTCAAACCCCAGCCACATGAAAAACTAAATAAAATTGATTCTTGCTTTCTCCCTCTCTCTGTCCTTCTCTCTTTAAAAAAATACATACATTCATTCATTCATTCATTCATACATACATACTTACATACAAACAGAACAGATGAAAAAGGAGCTAGGAATTAAACCAGCTACCTTGTAACTGCTAGAATACAAATTAGGTCCAACACTCCAGAATTTGGGAGTAAACAAAGACTTTCTCAACATGTCTCCTAAAGTGAAAGATGTAAAGTCAAAAATAAGTGAATGGGATGTCATAAAGCTAAAAAGCTTTTGCACTGCCAAAGAAATAATCAAAATAGTCAAAATAATAATAATATATTATAAATATATTATAAATATATAATATAACAATAGTATAATAATGATAGTACATACAAATATATTTATACATACTATATAATATAACATTTATATATACTATGTGATATACTAATATTAATATATTATTTGTATATTAATACATTATTTATGTATACTATATAATTTAATAATATATATATACTATAGGATAATAATAGTCAAAATAATCAAAATGAGATTTCCTACAGAATGGGAGAGACACATGGCCTGTGATTCTTCTGACAGGGCTCTCATCCAGAATCTACAAAATCCTCAAAAATCTCAACCTCAAAAACACTAACAACCCAATCAATAAATAAACTAAATAAAAACTTCTCAACAGAGGACACTGATCAAGCCAATGAATACATGAGAAAGTGCTCTAAATCACTAGTAATCAGAGTAATGCAAATGAAAACTACATTAAGATTTCACTAACGCCAGACTGGCAAAAATGAAGAAAATAAACAATAATAGATGCTGGAGGGGTTGTGGAGATAGGCACACTAGCACACTGTTGGTGGGACTGCAGACTGGTACAGCCCCTCTGTAAAGCAGTGTGGAAAATCCTCAAAAAACTAGGGATGAACCCACCATATGATCCTGCTAATCCTCTCCTGGGTATTTTTCCAAGGGATTTAGAATCAGCACATTACAGTGACACAGCAATATCTATGTTCACAGCAGCTCAATTTACAATAGCTAAATTATGGAAACAACCCAGATGCCCCTCATTGGATGAATGGGTCCAAAAACTGTGGTACATATATACCATGGATTTCTACTCAGCAATTAGAAACAATGATTTTGCAGCCTTTGAAGGTAAAAGGATGGTGATGGAAGGAATCATGCTGAGTGAAGTTAGCCTAACCCACAGAGTCAAGGGTCAAATGTCTTCACTCATCTGTGGAGGGTGGAACTGGACCCTGGCCAGTGTGAAAGGCAGTCAACTCTCATGTATTAAACCCAGCAAAGGAGTGGTGACACACAACCTAGGGCATTCACAGAGATGTATTGGGAAGGAGGGGAAAGGGGTAAGGGTGGGAAATTAGGGTGGGTTCTCCGGGGTAAATCTAATTTTTAAAATATATACATATCATATTGTTTCATCGTAGCATTTCTGATTGTACAACAACTAAATTTCTTTTTTTTTTTTTAAGAGAGAAGGACAGTGAGAGAGAGAGAGAATCAATTTTTATTGAGTCTTTCACATGGCTTTCATTGCTCCGACACTTAGTTGTGTACATGGGTGCTGGGGTTTGAACCTGTGTACTTGCACACACCAGGCAAGTGCTGTAACTGCCGAGCCACCGCTCCAGCCCCTAAATTTCTTAATAAAAAATAAATTGGTGAAAAAACAAACCTTCCTTGAAATGCACTGAAGATATCCCAGAACACTTTGGGCCAAAAAGGTGAATGAGCTAGATGGGAGCCACCTTCAATCTGTGTAGGTAACTGTCCCAGGGTCTGGCAATCCCTCCATTTGCATGCACAATTGTGAATATGCCCTTCTTTCTGGAAAGAATATACACAGGTGCCAGACTCTCAAAATGGTTCCCAACTACATAGTCCCAGGTACTTGGGATACTTGGGAGGCTAAGGAGCAACACAGAGACCTTGTCTGTAAAAATGGGGGCGGGGGTGCGGGCATTGTTTTCAAAATTCAAAGTCCTGCCAGCTGGGTCCAATGACACAAGACCCAGCAGCTAGGAAAGCTTGGGGTGGGGGGGCGCCTGGAGAGGTGGCTCAGCTGTTCTAGCGCTAGCTGGCATGTGCATACGGGGTTCAAACCACATAAACAAGGAGTTTTGGAGCAACGAAGGCCACATGAAAAACTAAATGAAAATTCTCTTTAAAAAAAAAAAAAAAAACACAAAGTTCAAGGACAACCTCAGCAACTGAGGCCTTAACCAATTTACGGAGGCCCTGTCTCTAAAAAATTTTGAAAAATAAAAAAAATTTTTAAAGAGGGGTTGGGGATGTGGCTCATTGGTAAGCTCCCTTGGGTTCAATCTCCAGTATCCCCAAATAATAAAACAATAAATTTTTAAAATCCACAGTCCTAGTGGCACATGTCTGTAATCCCAGCAACTCAATAGACTGAGTCAGAAGGCTCAAAAGTTTGAAAACAGCCTCAGCGACTTAGAGAGACACTATCACAAAAAAAAGAAAGAAAAGAAAGAAAGAAAAAGAAAGAAAGAGCTGAGACTGTATCTCAGTGGCAGAGCACCCCTGGGTATAATCCCTGGTACCATTAAAAAAAAAAAAAAAAAAAAAAAAAAACTGAAAACCTAAACTGCAACCCTTTAAGGTGTCACTGCAGTCCAGCAGCAGCCAGTTCTTCCCAACCTTATCCACCCAACAGGAGGTCTGCAAGGTTTTCAAATTTTAACTGCAGTTACCTTGTCCTGAATCTGCAGTCCCTCCATCTTAAGCCACACCCCACTCCCCATAGCCCAGGGCCTAAATCCTGAATTAAAACAGGAGCACACCAGGTGTGGTGGTGCAGGCCTGTAATCTCAACTAATCAGGAGGCTGAGAGAGGAAGGATCCTTGTTCCAGCTCAGCCTAGGCAACTGAGACCACCCTGCTTCCCCCACCCATCTTAAAATAAAAATTTTAAAATGGGCTGAGGGTATAACTCAGTGATTAAAGTACCCCTGGATTGACCTAGAACCTGGGGGAAGAGGGGAAACTTGAAAAACTTCAAGTCTCAATTCCTCCTCAGGCCTTTGTACTGCAGGGGACTCACAACAGTTTGGGGTAGGGAGACGGCACCCTGAGATGCTTCCACAAGATGCTCTCTGGACACCAAGTCCCAGTTGCTCCCAGCTAACCAGGAGATCCCACTGCCCTAAGTACCCCCAGATCTACCTCACTGTGCTCCTCCCCCATGCTTACTGCCTCAGGTGTCTCAACCACCTGGCTGGGTGCAGGAGGCAAAAACTGCAGATGCAGAGTTATCTAGCATTGAAACACCGCCTGGGGGAAGGAAAGGTAACCTCAGGTCCCCCTGCTTATAGACAGAGCTGGGAGCATTTCTGCCACCTCCTTTCTGAAGGAGTAGCAGGAAAAGCAGCATCATTTTAGTTACAGGAAATGCAGAGAAGGAGGGTGAAGACTCAGCAAAACACTGCCCTCCCTGCCGTGGCTTCTCTGGAGGCCCCTTCTCCACCAGCCTTGTGCCCTGGGTGAGACCAGCCGACTTCTGCAGACATAAACAAGTTTGTGGACCAGACCTTGCAGAACTCCCTTGGCAGGATTCCTCTGACCTGCAGAACCGAGAAGGCAGAGAGAAATGCACCCTACCCTGGGGTGTACAACTGTTGAAACACACACTGGTTTCATTTCATTGTGTGCAGTACACCATATAGATAAGTGCCTATTGTTATCTCTAACAAATACAGAATCCAAGGCAAAAGAGAGGTAAACTCACACCAGGTCAGTAAGTAGTAAACGACTCTTTGTCTCTTGGAGAAACTGCTCCCAGGCATGTTATTTTTTATTAAGAAGCTGAGTTACTGTACAATCATAAATGCATATAAAGAAATAATATGATGCATTTGTTCTTAAACCAGAATTACCCCCACATCGCCCACACCCCATCTCTTAATTCTGTATTTCACCCCCTACAAGTGCTATAATTGCTTAGATGGTGAATTTTCCAGAATTAAATTATTGCATAAGTATTATTTGGATTCTCAGAGAGGTAAAGAGAATGCTACATTGTGGATTGTCTCCCTAGTTCCTTCCCCCGACCCAAGCATGTTACTTCTAAAATGTGTCCTAATACAAGGACAACAAGAGAAGGAGAGGGAAGAGGGTACCATACTGAGAGTCAGCTGGGCCAAGGTGAATCTCTTCAGGGGTCAGCACATTCATCTGACCCACAAGGAAGGGACGGCATAACTGAGCAGAGCTGAGCTCACAGGAGATGCTGGATGTGCACTTGCCAGATATTTAGAAGGACGTCAGGCAGTGGGCAGGTGCTTTCCCTCCGTAATACAACCTTAGAAGAGTGCAACCATGGGCTGGAGCAGTGGCTCAGCGGTTTCAGCGCTTGCCTGGCAAGCACGAGGACCCGGGTTCAAACCCCAGCACCACATACACAACTAAGTGTTGTAGCAACTAAGGCCATGTGAAAAACTAAATAAAATTGTTTCTCTCTTTCTCTGTCTCTCTCACTGTCCCTCTCTCTTTAAAAAAAAAAAAGAAAAGAAAAGTGCAACCATTACAGAGAACAGTAGGGAGGGCCCTGAGAAGACTAAAAATGGAATTAACGTCTGACCCTGCTGCTCTACTTCTCTACTTCTGGGTAAATATCCATGAGAACTTAAATCAGACTGGGCACAGTGGCTCACGCCTGTAATTCAAGCAACTTGAGAGGCCAAGTTCCAGACCAGCCTCAGCAACTCAGCAAGACCCTATCTCCCAATAAAAAATAAAAAAGGAGGGGCTGGGAGCTGGAGTGGTGGCTCAGCGGTTATAGTGCTCGCCTGGCATGCGTGAGGACACAAGTTCAAACCCCAGTGCCACATACACAAGGAAGTGTAGGAGCAACAAAAGCCACGTGAAAAACTAAATAAAACTGATTCTATCAATCAGTCAGTCAATACATGGAGGGGCTGGAGCACTGGCTCAACAGTTCAAACACTTGATTGGCATACATGAGGACCTGGGTGGAACCCCAGCACCACATGCACACACAACTGTCGAAGGTAAAAAGCCCAGGAGAATAAATGGAATTGATTCACTTTCTCTCCTTTCTCCCTCTCTTTAAAAAAAAAAAAAAAATTAAAATAAAAAGGAATGGGGGGGGGTTAGGGGGGTTGGGGATTTAGCTTAGTGGCAGACTACTTGCCTAGCATGCACAAGGCCCCGAGTTCAGTCCTAAGCCCTGAAGGGAGGAAAAAAAAAGGAATTGGGATGTAGTTCGGTGGCAGATTGTCCCTGGGTTCAATCCCTAGCACCCCCTCCAAAAAAAATAAAAGAAACTTTTATCAGTATGTTGAAGACATTTGCATTTCCAGTTTACTGTAGCATTACTCATAACAACCAAGATACAGACAGAATCTTCCTAAGTGTCCATCAATAGATGGACAGATAAAGAAAATTTGATATTATATATACACAATGGAATACTATTTAGCCTTTTTGGGGGCTATCAGGGATTCAATCAAGGTGCTTAACCACTGAGCCACATCACCAAACCCTCTCCACCTCTTTTTGAGACAGGGTCTCTCACTAAGCTATTTAGGGCTTCACTGAATGCTGAGGCTGGCCTTGAACTTTCGATCCTCCTGCCTCAGCCTCCTGAGCCACTAGGATTACAGGTATGTGCCACACTGGGCCTATTTTAGCTTTTTTGAAAAAAAGGAAATTGTCATCTGTGACAACTTCAGTAAACCTGGAGAACATTATGCTAAAAGAAATAACCCGGGCTGGAGCGGTGGCTCAGCGGTTTCGGCACTTGCCTGGCAAGCACGAGGACCCAGGTTCAAACCCCAGCACCACGTACACAACTGAGTGTTGGAGCAATTAAGACCATGTGAAAAACTAAATAAAGTTGTTTCTCCCCTTTCTCTGTCTCTCTCACTGTCCCTCTCTCTTTAAAAAAAAAAAAAAAGAAATAACCCAGGTGCAGAAATATAAATTGCATGACCTCATTCACACAAACCTAAGAGTTGGTCTCACAGGAACCAAGTAGAACGGTGTGTGTCTAGGACCTGGAAAAAATGAAGTGGAGGGGGAGAGGAGGGTTAATAGGTCCAAAGTTTCAGTAAGGTGAAATAAGTTTTTGAGATCTACTGCACAGTATGATGACCATAGTTACTGTAAGAGTCAGTCAAGAGGCTAGAGGGATAGCTCAGTGGTTACAGCGCTTGCCTGGCATGCCCAAGTCCGTGAGTTCAAACCCCACCACCATGTACACAACGGAGTCTCAGAGCAACAAAAGCCACATGAAAAACTAAGTAAAAACTGATTCTCTTTGTCTTTCTCTTGCTCACTGTCCCTCTCTCTTAAAAAAAAAAAAAAAAAAGTCAGTGAAGTTGGCATGTGCCTATAATCCCAGCAGCTCAGGAGACTGAGGCAGGAGGATCCTAAGTGCCAGGCTAGCTTCAGCAACTGAGAGGTCCATTCTCAAAATTTAAAAATTTCATTTATAGGGCTGGGGATGTAGCTCCATCGTTAAGCTCCCCTGGGTTCAATCCCTGATACTAAAAAAACAAAAACAAAAAAAAAAAACATTAAATATTCTCAGCTGGGCAAAGTGGTGCACACTATAATCCCAGCAATTCAGGAGGCTAAGGCAGGAGGATTCTAAGTTTGAAGCCAGCCTCAGCAATATAGCAAGGTCTTCAGCAATTCAAACGAAAATGGTTGGGGAGCAGCCCTGGGTCCTATCCCTGGTACCCCCCCACCAAAATATTAAATACTCTCTGTATACAAGCTATTGGTATATAAGGTGATGAGTATGGGGGCTGGAGCGGTGGCTCAGCAGTTTCGGCACTTGCCTGGCAAGCACGAGGACCCGGATTCAAACCCCAGCACCATGTACACAACTAAGTGTTAGAGCAACTAAGGCCAACTAAATAAAGTTGTTTCTCTCTTAAAAAAAAAAAATGATGAGTATGTTAATAAGCAATAAGCTTGACAATCATTACACATGTATTAACATATCAAATATAAAGCTATACCCCACAATTGTATAATTATTTAAAAATGAAGAATTTTTCAAAATGGCTTACCAGTTTGGTTTCCTACTCAAAAACTAAGTAAGTCAATAAATAAATGCACAAACTAATGGGCCACAGTCTCCATCTCCATTTTTCAAATTGTGGAAACTGACCTTTTACCCAGGGCACATGGCTGGCATGTAATTTGACCTAGAAATGTCATGAAAGATTCCAAAGCCTTATTCTCTCACAGATGCTGGCCATGTTGATATATTTAAAATGCATATATATTTTCAAGAGAGAGAGAGAATCAATTTTATTTAGTTTTTCATGTGGGTTTTGTTGCATACATGATGCCGGGGTTTGAACCTGCATGGCCAGGGAAGCGCCTTAACCGCTGAGCCAGCCCTGACACGTTGATATTTTCAGTCCACTGGCTTATAATCTCCTACAATGCTCAGTGTACCTAATGTCTTCTGCATTAAAGAAAGGTTGTGCCTATGAGTAACCCCAAAGTCAAGAATCCCCACAAAACTGATAACAGTGTGGAAAGGAACAAGGGAGGAAGGGTGGGCTGTCCAGAGGAGTTGCCACAAGATTGCCCCTGGTGTGGTGGTAGAAGGTGCTCTGCCAGACCAGGGACACCAGGAACATCCCTGTGAAGTTTTAGGAGGAGCAGTGAGCAGCTGCTTTCTCTTGCATACTCTGACCCAGCTCCTAGGAAGTCCTACATCTGTACAATTGTGTTTGGGGGTCCAGTACTACTACATCAGAAGCAGCTTCTGAGCCAACGGTCCCCAGCATTTCCTCTCAAGTAACTCTGGGAGTAAATGGCAGACCGGGTTTGGTCTATTAAAAAAAAAAAAAAAATCAATGCGACAAGCTTTGACTTAGAAATTACTCTACTTCCCTCCACAGAACACCACCAGCTGTTTTAATATAATATTCAAACAAAAGGACCGCCTGGGGAGCAGATCTGGGTTTCTTTGGAACAGCATTACAATCATTTACTCTGACTCAGCAGGATGGCCACCTTCCTCTCTCCCAGAGGCTGCCTGGCTGTCTTGAGACCCTCCAGCAAACTTCCAACATTCAGGGGCTGGAGCAGTGGCTCCGAGGTTGGAGCGCTTGCCTGGCATGTGCAAGGACCCGGGGTCAAACCCCAGCAGCACATACACAAAGTGTCAGAGCAATGAAAGCCACATGAAAAATTAAATAAAATTGATTCTCTCTCACTGCCCCTCTCTTTTTAAAACAAAACAAAAAACCTCCAACATTCAAAACATACCTGACCAAGTCCCAAGGGCTCCATGCCCTCCAGACAGGTACCTGGAAAGACTCTAGGTGGCTCCCACTCAACTCTATTTAGACAAAGAAAGATACCAACTTAAGATGAAACCAGAGGCAAGGACCAGAGAAGACCCCTCGTGCACAGTCTCACCCTGAGCAGCTGAGCAATGGATCCCAGAGTGATCCCAGGGCAGCTAACCCAGTTCCCAGGCTTCTCATTTGTGGTGAAGAGCAGAACCCTGCGTGAAAGGACTCTGGATAGTTTCATTCAAATTCAGGCCAAAAACTCACTATATTCATTAACCAATCTAAACCGGATTTTAATCCCCACGTTGTTAAATTTTGGGATTGCTAAACATGCTAGTGCGCATCTATAATCCCAGCTACTTAGGAGGCTGAGGCAGGACGATGACAAGTTTGAAGCCAATCTGGTAACATAGCAAGACCTTAATTTCAAAATAAAGAGGACTGGACATGAGGCTCAGTTATAAAGCACCCCAGGGTTGGGTCACACAAGATGATCAGACTCTGCTATGACCTGAAGTCCCCTTCTGGGCAACTTTCAAATGTGTTTCTCCTAGGGATCGTCATCAGTGTCCCAAAACGCATGTGAAAGATGTAAATTGGAGCCCGGCTCCAGTTTTAGAGAATCACAATCTTTGTGCATTAGAGAGCCCCAGGGTTAACCAATACACAAGGTCATAGAAAAATGAGGGAGGGCCAATTTTTAAAACTACACAAAACAATCAAGAATCAGAGTCAGGAGCAGGTGCAAGCCTATAAACTCAGGAGGCTGACACAAGAGGATCAGAAGTTCGAGGCTAGCCTGGGTAACTCAGGAAGACCTGGTTTCACAACTAAAAAAGAGCTAATAAGGAAGGATGCTGCTCATTGTTAGAGCACTCTGGGCTTAATCCCCAGTACCACCCCCCCCCAAAAAAAAAGAGGAGGAAGAAATTACTTCTGCTCTAATAGTTTTTATACCTTTTTTTTTAAATTTATTTCATATTTAGGCATCTTGAGTCCTTAACCAAATAAAGTGCATGCCTATAGTTATTTACATAACTTTAAATCCAGTAGGATTTATGGAGCTCCTACACAAAGAGGCAGTGGCCAGGGAGGACCACAGTGATACCATAGCTGCTTTCTAGGTCGTCTCTGCATCTTCCCAAAAAGCAACAAAAGAGGAGAGAACACTCTGGGAGGTTCCCTCAACTAATGCCCTTAGGGCATTGGATCCTGCAGAATGGTACTTGGCCTTGGCTAGGCAGAAAGAGAAAACCCAGCAGGTTCCAGGATAGGCGCTCAGTGGGGGCATTAAGCCTGCTTCCCGGGTAAGATTAAACAGTTAATTAAAACCCTGCAGAAGGGGAGGCAAGGGGATTAGCTGACAGGAGAAGAAGCGGGGACCTGCCTGCAGAAGAGGTGGTACCTGCCCTGAAGACTTCCTTCCAGAGCCCCTTGGCCACTAATCAAGATTACAGCCTGTTCATCCATTCCATTGTGACAGCTCCCAGCATCCTAATTTGAAGGCCATTCTGTGAGGCTGTTCCAAGAGCTGCAACCCCAAACACCTTTCTCATCAAAAACTAGCCTTACTGGGTCTTGGGTGACACTCAGTGAGAAGGCATATACCTAGCAAAGCCCTGAACTAGACCTTCAGCACCAAATATACATTCATATTCATATATTCTCTCTCTCTCACACACACACACCCACACTCACACACACACTCTGTCTCTCACACACACACACAGTTTACTGCGCAGTTTATTGCCGTCTTAAAACTATGGTGATTAGAACAAAGTAAATGGGAGAGGAATCCTCAGAGCTACAAAACCTATTTGGCTCAACCCTCAATTAGTTATCTTTATTTTTTTTTTTAAGAGAGAAGGACAGTGGGGAGAGGGGAGTGTGCGAGAATATCAACCTTCATTGACATGAGCAGCCTTCGTTGCTCTGACACTTAGCTGTGTACATGGGTGGTGGGGTTTGAACCTGTGTACTTGTGCATGCCAGGCCAGTGCTGTAACCACTGAGCCACTACTGCAGCCCCTACATTTTTTTTTTAAGAGAATTAATTCTACTGAGTCTTTCTTTCAGCTCCAACACTTCTCTGTGGATGCATGCCAGGCCAGTGCTGTAACCACTGAGCCACCGCTCTAGCCCCCACTTTTACATTTCTTTACCCCATGCTACTGCAGAAGCCAGATAGGGTAGACTAAACGCAGCAGGAAACCAAGGGCCTTGGAAGGTGACCTGTGTTCCCCAACAAAGACAGAACCTAACAAAAATCAGTCAAAGCCAGCTCCTGCACCGGAGACCCTGCCTGTCTCAAGGTTCTGAGCTCCAAGGGCTCTAGCCACCACACCACCCCAGTAATCCTACAAAGCTTCCCACCCCGCCCCCCAATTACGGAAGACCAAGGGTAACATCACCACAAAGCACTTATTAAGCACCTAACTGCCTCAAGTCCAGGCAAAGATTCATAGGGGCCTGGCCCTGCCCTGGGAGAGGGTCATTTATGACCATTAAGACTAGAATAAGGCAGGCTCCCAGAGGCCCATAAAACTCCCAGGGAAGGAAGTGGGGATTAACCACATCCTCCCACCTCTCAAGAAGGGGTTTCAAGTTGTACCAAATTGCAGAATAGAGGGTTCCTGGGAGGGGGTGGGGACACATGGATCAGAGAGCTCACACCTGGCTAAGGTCCTACAAGGGGACATGACTAACCCTGGGCTTTCTCAAACTGCTTTGGTTTTTACAGATGAGGACTCTGTGATCCACACTGCCTTAGCATCTCTGTAAGGCACATTCTAGCAAGTCTCTTTATTCACCCCTTGGCCTGGGTCTGGCCTCTGTCCAAGAAGGGAGCAATGGATACGAGGATTATGTGTTTATCTGCCCAGTGCTACAATGGCACAGTAATTCTTTTACATTCTCATCAGTCAGATCTGCTGCATCAAACTGTTTCTACCCTGGACAGTGTACAACCCCTGAAACCAATTTTTTTTTTTTTTTTTTTAGAAAGAGGGGACAGTGAGAGAGAGAGAGAGAGAGAAGTAATTTTTATTTAGTTTTGCATGTGACCTTCATTCCTTGGACATTTCGTTGTGTATGTGGTGCTGGGGTTTGAACTCTGGCACATGCTAGGCAAGCGCCGTAACGGCTGAGCCACCACTCCAGCTCCTTACCAGACTATTTTAACTGAAAATCATTTCAGTAATTTTTACCCAAATCTTTTTAAAAAGCACCTTACAAAGCAAAACAACCACAAGCAGAAGCAAGTTTAAGTCAAGGAAAGAAAAGAAAAAGGACATCAGTGGAACTTCCTGGAGTGCGACCATGAGCTCCGGGCTTCCTGGTAGTCCAAGCAAAATGAGAAACACTAAACAATTATGTCATTATCAAGCCACCAGCTTCAAGAGAGCCAACATTTTTCCCTGGGGCAAATCTACACACACACAGTAGTCGAATCTGTAAATTCCCCTCCTGGACAGCCCCAAATGCACAGCCAGAAACAGAAAGACATGTTGACCTTCACCTGGGAACTTCCTTTCTCCCCTCTCTTCTGAGCTATAGAAACCCTGCTTTAAAAAAAAAAAAAAAATCACAGAAGGAACCTCATTCTTTTTCATGCTGGAGAAAAGCAAGACAGAGGTGCCCAGAACCTAGTGAGTTCTGGGGGTTCAAGATAGGTGAAGCCCCATAAACCTCTTGAAAAGGAGACCCTGAACTCTTGTGCCAGGTGCAGGGGTGCACAACTATAATCCCAGCAACTAAGGAGGCTGAGACAGGAGGATTCTGAAGGACAACTTAGGGACAACCTGTCTCAACAAGTGGGGGCGTGTGGAGGAAGGGACACCTGGGGATGTAGTTCAACGGTAATAAGAGCACTTGCTTAGCATGCACAAGGCCCCAGGTTCTGCCATTCCCAGTAAAAGAGGGAAAGAAGAAGAGGAAGAGAAGGAGGGGGAGGGGGAG
>PVKS010020836.1:0-36188 GCA_004027875.1 Aplodontia rufa
CAGCCATTTATTTTTAATTACAAACCACTACAGGCTTTGGTACAATTATAATAACAATCAACCTCAGTCCAAGAAGAAGTTTAATACTGGCATCCTGGCTAAGCCAAGAGACAGGTGTATGTATTAGTACCGTGCATGGGTAGGAATGAAGTAGGGTAAAATGGTTCATCAAATTTTGCTTCTGCTCTGTAAGATAAATACAGTTGAGACCCCCAGAAATGATGGTGGAGAATACAACAGTCTTTCAGAGTGAATGTCAGCTTTTCACACTCTGTCAACAATATGTTCAAAGAAAATGTGTATGTGTGTGTATGAGATAAAAGTAACAATTCCAAGTCTTTGCTTTGACCATAGAATTTTTTCTTCTTTTTTTAAAGAGAGAGGGAAAGGGGCTGGAGTGGTGGCTCAGCAGTTACAACGCTTGCCCAGCATGCACAAGTGTGTGAGTTCAAACCCCAGCACCCATGAACACAACAAAGTTTTAAAGCAATGAAAGCTATGTGAAAACTAAATAAAAAATTGTGTCTGTCTTTCTCTCTCTCCCTCTCACTGTCCCTCTCTCTTAGAGAGAGAGAGAGAGAGAGAGAGAGAAAGAGAGAGACAGTGAGAGAGATAATAAACTTTATTTAGTTTTTCATCTGTTTTTTGTTGATCCAACACTTGATTGCGTACATGGTGCCGGAGTTTGGACCTGCATCCTCACTCAGGCCAGGCAAATGCCATAACCACTGAGCTACCGCTCCAGCCCCTGGAGAGAGGAGCAGTCAGAATGGATCTGCTTCTGCAGAGTGCATTTAGATAGTGCTATTTATACTCATTCTTTGCAGCAAAACATTATGCATAGTTGCAAAGCCCGCTACAGGGTGATGCAGGAAACTTGATTCGAGGTGGGAGCAGCTGGTGTAAATCATTTTTTATTTCTCATTTTAAAGGCCCCTTTATAAAACCCACCAGGTTTTGCCAACTTCTTCAAATAGTCTTTCAGCCACCACATGAGTGGAGTCCTTGCCTCTGTACCCTGACTGATTGCTCAGGCAGCTGCGTGGGTGGGTTAAGTATTGCACTGAAGGCTTTTATGTGGTTTTTTGGGCTAATGGACTATTTCAACTGCCTTGTCCTCATGAGGAGCATCTCAAATGTGACTGGTTATGATGAACACATCTTTAGTCATTTGAGAAAAATATTTGCTGAAAATTTTTTTATGATATAAATACAAATCTGTCTTCTTTTCCCAGCATGGAAAATTTTCTGCCTCAGAAAACTGCAAAGGACTTGGAAGAATTAGATTGCGTCTTATTTTATTGAATCCAATGCCAACCAAACATCATCGTTCTTGCTGTGTTCAAATCCCTAAAAGTTTTTTTTTCAAGTTAGAAGATAAAAGGGAAAAAAGGATAAAAAATATTGCTTGCATCTGCCATATTTCTTGGCCATGACTAAGCACATTGTTTGCCATAAAATGAAGCCAATAATTCAGTCCTGTTCACCAATATTTATTGGGCACCCATATGTTCTAGGCACTGCGCTGGGTAATCTGGTTGCAAAAGTAAGTAAAACATGTTGCAAGTTGGATCGTCTTGAAAACGAGAATTGAGGTGGAGTTAAGAGTGCCAGAATTATAGTGGGGAGTGAATGAGAAATCGAAGAGTAAGACTGAGCAGAGGGAATGCACAGACCACGTTGAAGAGCTGGCGTCTCTGTTAGACCAGCAGGAAGTTGCGGGATAAGGACTATCCATTGGTGGAGACCCATACGGACACACACAAAGGGCTGGACCCTAGACCCTTCTACTTCTTCTTCTTTTTTTCTTTCTTTCTTTCTTTTTCTTTTTTTTAAAGAGAGAGGGACAGTGAGAGAGAGAGAGAGAAAGAGAGAATCAATTTTATTTAGTTTTTCATGCAGCTTTTGTTGCTCTGAGACCTCATTGTGTTCGTGGTGCTTGGGTTTGAACTTGCATACTTGCTCAAGCCAGGCAAGCACCAAAACTGCTGAGCCACCGCTCCAGCCCTAGACCCTTCTACTTCTGTTCTGCTCAGTTATTGGCTGGGGAGCACCAGAAGAAGGACCTGACCTCTGCTGCCATTGTCACGCTCAGCATTAACCAGGCTCTTCTTCAGGATGAGCTTGCACATGGCTAAAACGTTGAGGTGGGGCCTGAACAAGCTGACAGCTGAAGGCCATCAGGTAACCATGTTCCCCATCCTAGTCAACAAGTTGATTATCCATGATTTTTGGTAACAGCTCCTCGAGGGCTCTAATGGACCATTTCCTGAGGACTATTTAGCTAGAGGAAGGTTACAGTGACAATTCCTGGTCTCTGCAGTTGGTCTCAAGACCATGACTGATTCTCATCACATCCCTTTTCCACTCTTCATTCTAAAATCCTTCACCTTGCCTATGTTGGCCTTGGCAATCATTCTGAAGGATCTTACTCTCCATTAAACATAAACTTCTCTGGCTGAGCTTGATACACGTCTCCATTTATGTGGACAAAGACCACCCAAAAAGGCTCAAAGTGGGTCATCCGAGTGCCATTTATGTTCCTCCTTGTCTTTATCATATATCAGGAAACCTTTCTCATATTTTTCAGTGTCATTTACTTCTGACAAAATGGCAACTCCTATTCTTGCTTTCTGGTCCCTGAACATAAAGTGCCCAAAGTATTCAGGGGACAGCTATAGTCTATATTTCAATGAGATCTTTACTGTGTCCCCTGGTAAGAGCATACTTCCTCTTCAAGCAAGGGTTTCTACTGAAGAGCCCGGACAGGAATTGGGAATGATCATATTTGGGGCCAAGTTCATTGTCACCTCTTGTTTTGATGGAAACACAATATCATGAAGTACACTCTGATTCAATGAGTGTGCCACATTCTGGGGGATGGTGCTGCAGCTGAGAGAGCTTTTAAGCTAGTGTTTCAGCTGCGTCTGCATCAGGTCATTCAATAATTTAATAGGTTGCTCCTGGATGATGGAGGTAGAGTGTGATGAGTTCCCTTTCTTTGCTCTTCTATTGCAATAAAGTGAATTCTCTGGTTGGATGCTGTATTGCATGGAATTAAATGTCTATAAAGAACATTCCATAAATTCCCAGATGTAGGTGCTCCTTTGTGGGCAGGCAAAGCAAATCCACACTTTTAAAAATCGATAGGGAAGAAACAGCTGTTATTTCCAAGATAGAGGAATCCCAATGAAGTCAGCTTGCTACTGAGTACCCGGCTGGTCTTCTTAAGGAAGGTGTCCAGCCAGGGGCTTAGCATTTGTCTTTGTTGCTGGCAGGTTGGGTTTTGGAAATAGCTACATCGGCAGGCTTCATCAGTCCATGCTGTCAAGCCCATTCATAATCTCTACTGCAACTGTCATGGCACTTTGTGTACAGTCAGACAGCACCGCTGCAGACACCGACAAAGGCTCGCGGCCATAAACTCTCCGACGTATTTTGTCTACTTGATTATTTACATACTTCACAAGGAATTCCATATGCTTACCCATTCCTCCACCCCAGAACTCCTTGTTTTGAAGATTCAGTCCTAAACTTTCCCAGGTCCCTGACTAGCCCACCAAGTCATTTTCTACTGCCCATGATCCAATATACATTCCATCTTGGGCTCCTTTTTTAAGATGCAAAGTGAATGTGACCATTTTCACCAACTACTACTCTATCCATCCAGAAGCTTTTCCCTTTGCAACTGTCTTTCAAGTCCACCCTTGAATGGGAATGTAACGGGGCTGCCTTTTGCCATACAATTTTTGACTTGCACATGTTAACGAAGCGAACAGCTGGAGGATGCCAGGTGGCCATCCTCCTCCATCTGTGAACTAAGCTTGGACAATTTACTGTCCTCTCATTTGATAATACAGGACTTCCTTTCTCTCTCCGTACAACCACACGCATGTGCGTGGGCAGGATGAGGTGAAATTGTGACGGATGGCATGGAGTCTGTGTTCCTTGGCAATACGGCTTGATGTGCCTCTGGTTCAGCAGATGTTCATTCTTTGGGTTTCCATTTCCATCTTATGACAGATTGCTGCTAGACCCTCACGACTCTACAACTTACCAGATTCAACAGGATCCAGCTCATGCTGGACAGTTTGGGATGCATAACCAATTTGGTGTCTCATGCTCATTCTTGCTCCTTACCATGATTCAGGAGCACTCCAAGAATAATTCTTCAAAAGGTCCACAATTCTCTCTTGCTTTGGAACTCTAGAATCTGAACTGAGATTCTCCTAAGGGCACTCATCACAAACATTACCTGAATTTCCTTTTCCTCACTGGTATCTCCATCACCGTGAAATCTTCAAGATCACAGGGCCCAAGTGGTGGAGCACTACATTCTAAACTTCTTGAAGAGCCTTTCTTGCTCTGGAAGCATTCTTGGTCACCAAGTTTATAGACTAAAACAGTGTTCCTAGGTATGGACTAGGGTGCTTCTGGAATTCAACTTTCTTCTTTGTAGGAGGAAATCTTAGATACAGCAGTTTAGTTTGGAGGACATCCAAGCGCTTTCCTGACTTCTGGGCCCCCTATTCACCTTGCTGAAGTATCTGGTCCCACAGCCATCCTCTGTAGCACATGCATCTTGCCAAGGCTTCCGGTGTAATAGTCACCTCTTGCCTATTCTTCTCTATCAGCATGATGTCATTGGTGTAACAGATAGATGTGATGCTTTGCAATATGTCAAATGGTCTACTTGACTTCAGGCTGTATTATGACCAGGGATGGGATAGTTCACATAGTCTTGGGGCATAATTTTATGTTGTTGCCCTTGCCATGTAAAGGCAGTGTGTTTCTGATACTTATTCAAGAGTGGGGTGTACAACAATGAGGTCACCCATCAAATGACTGCACAACATGTCCCTCATCTACCCGAGCAAAACAGACCACTGTTGGCACAGACACTGCAGGTGGAGCTATTACTTGGTGACATTATAGTCATCTTCCAGAATCCATCCAGCTTCTACAGAGCATATTAGTTAACTTTTTGTCACAGTGATAACATACCTGATAAAGATATCTTAAAAGAAGGAAAGATTTATTTGGGCTCACAGGTTCAAGGGCTTCTGGTTATGGTCAGCGGGCTCCATGGTCAGCTCTGTCTCTGAAGCAGGCAGAACATCATGGCAGAATGGGTGACAGAGGAAAGATACTCACTTCCTGGCAGCCTGAAGCAGTGGGGAGAGTGAGAGAGAGAGAGAGAGAGGAGATAAGAGGGGTCAAGGTCAAGATAGGGTCCCTCGGTATAGCCCTCAAGGACTTGCTGCCTGTAATTAGTTTCCACCACCTCCCAATAGTCCATTCACTCAATGGACAAATCCATCAGTGAGCTTACAGCCCTCCTGATCTAATCAGTTCTCAAAATCCCCACTTCTGCTGCATTGAGGAACAGGCTTTCAATAGGAGTCAGCCAGACTGGAAAATTAAATGGAAACATGCTAGGAATCGCCGTCTGTGAATGCTTTAGAGATGTGAGAGGAATCACCATCTGCGAATCCTTTCCATCTTTAAAGGTAACATTAATCTCTTTAGGCTGGAGGGAGGTGACTGGCATTTCAGAGGGCTCTACTAGGCCTTCTCTGCTGTGACAGTTTTATTCCACAGGCCAGGGATCCAGTGGAACATAAGGTTTCAACTGCCAGGTTTCTGAGTCCCAATACTATATTCAGGAATAAGAAAAATATGTTAGACCAACTAGGGCTCCATTTATTAACTACTGCTGCCTGCCCCAACTCCGAAAGGTAGGCCATGATGCTGGGAATCATCATCAGCTTAGACTCTGTGACCACCAGACCTCACAAAGTATGCAATTTCCACTTCCACAGTGGACAGCCCTGAATTTATGGCTGTTTTGTTATTATTATTATTATTATTATTATTATTATTATTAATTCATTTTGTAAAGGACTGAAGGAATCTTTGTGGTACATACTTACCAAGGTGTTGAAGGGTCCTTGTCTCTGTGGTCCTGAAACTTTAGTCATTGAGTTCCAGATCTGAAAACAGAATCAGGAACAGGAATTGAACAAGGGTTCATGAATTTTTATTTGGATGACCATCCCCAGCTTCTCACTTCTCCATTCTTGCTTCATTCTTGCTACAAATGTTAAGCAAGTCCCTGTTGGCTATTTTATCCCAAGGGACACAAGTTCAATTAATCATCTCTACAACTCCCTGTGGGTCCAAGGCCCCTGCTGTCCCTCTGATCTGGTTAGTGGTTAAGAAATACCCTATGCAGCCTCTGTGTTGTTAAACAACCATCTCTATAACCACCTTCCATATCACCAGCCCTGGCCCCCAGAAGAAAGCTGTAAGTGAACCTTGCAGTGATGCTTGTGTCTCTGTCACCAGCACATTTGTGACTGTGACATCCAAGAATTATGCACAAAAGGACTGACCACTTCCACCTTGACCTGTCAAGGTCTCAGACACCATATTGTAAGGAAGCACAAACGAGGCCAGGAGTGGGGACCAAAGATTTCACACAGCGGTGTTCTGACGGAAAGATCAGCTGAGGTCCCGGTCAGCGTCCAGCATCAGCTGACAGATTTGAAAGTGAAGGCACATCTGGATAATTCCAGTTTCCACAGAGAAGACCTGCAGCCAGTAAGTCTTCTGAGGCTCCTGATGTTATGAAACAGAGATGAACCACCCCCAATGTCTAAATTCCTGATCTCACAGTTCAAAAACAAAATAAAATAGTTATCTTATGTCACTGAGTTTGGGCATGTTGTTTTGTAGAAATAGCAAACAGAGTAAAGACCAAACTGATTAATATATTCTTCTTTATCAGCAACAACTAACCAGAAAATATCACATCATATTAAATTCACAGAACTACAATAAAGAAATTAGGAACTGCCCTGATAAAGAAGGCACGAGAGGAGCTGGAGCAGTGGCTTGGTGGTTACAGTGCTTGCCTGGCAAGTGCAAGGATGTGGGTTTGAACCCTAGCACCACATTTACAATGAAGTGTTGGAGCAACGAAGGCCATATGGAAAAGTAAATAAAATTGATTCTCTTTCTCTCTCTCTCACTAAAAGAAGAAGAAAAAGAAGAAGAAGAAGAAGACACAAGAATTTTATAGAAAAAAATTTCAAACTCTATAAAAGACATAAATAGATCCAAAAAATATGATTTAAAAAGCAAAATTAGTAGGCAATAAACTAGTAGAAAATGTTTATGAAGTCTAAAATTGACAAGGTTAATATCTAGACTCTACAGCAAACTTTTACAAATCAACAATGAAAAGATAGGAGACAATAAAGTGTGAACAAAAGGAATACATTGGCAAGAATTTGAATGATAACACCTTACTGAAGAAACACTAAAACTCTTACATAATCAGGGAAACAAGCAAGTTGAAAACAAAATGGAATAGTACTTGAAGCCCAAAATTTAAGAAGTCAAATAATGGCAAATATTATTGAGAATATGAGAGCATGGGGTTTCTCATTCACCAATGATAGAGTTTAAGTGTGATAGCCAGACTGGTGAGGACTTGAGTAGTTTTTTGGAAAAATTACATATGCATATTTCCTGCAAGCCCATGTTCTCACTCTGGGGTACAATCCCCCTCTTTCCTTAAAACAACTGCACAGGGATATAAGAAGAGGACTCAATGGAATCCAGACAAGAGAGTTAAAAAAATCATGCTAGGTATTTCAAAAGGGGATATTTAATGCAGGGGGTTGATTAGATGGATGTTGGAAGGATGAAAAAGGTCGAAGTAATCACCAGCATAATTCTGAGATTAGTAGCTGTGGGTGACAGCTACCACCTTAGAACTGAGGGAAAGAAAGGCAAGACATGCTATGACCATAGCATCAGAGCTTAGAGGAAGGCTCAGAGGTTGGTGCCTGGGAGTCTGAGAGGAAGATGCCAGAAGGTTTGTGCATGGGCCTCTGAAGTGGTAGACAGCTGGTACTCGACTATTGAGGGAGCTGTGTTGCAGCTTAGGCTAAGTGTTCTGAGCTGGTGTTCTAGGTGCCTGCTGCTTATGGAAGAATGACAATAAAAACTGTTATCAAAAAGAGAGTCCAGCCTGGTGCAATAACACCCGCCTGTAATTCCAGCAACTCAGGAGGCTGAGGCAGGAGGATTGCACATTCAACGCCAGTCTCAGAAACTTGTGAGGCCCTAACTAACTTAACAACACCCTTTCTCAAAATAAAAAAGTAGAAAGAGCTAGCGATGTGGCTCAGTGGTTGTATGCCCCAGGTCCAATCCATGGTATGTTTCCCCCTTCATATACCTTGGGAGCTCCTGCCAGTATCTTCTATTGGAAGAACAAGTGAGTTGGCAAGAGAGTCTGGGAAATGCAATTTGTAGACCCTAACCATAAGAAGGATTGGCTAGAGTCTGAGAGGCAACAAATAAAAGGTTTACATCCCATTATTAATTGTGGTAGCAAGAGATTGTAGCCAAGCTGGTGTCCATTGTTAGGAGAATGGTAGATAAATGTTGTGGATGCGGAGTATGAAATGCTATGCTGCCAAAAGGAGCAAATGATTACACATAAGTCAACGACCCAAATAAATCTCAAAAAGGGCATTGAGAGAAAAAAATTAGAAAAGGTATAAAATTTAGTAATAATAGTGGATCCATCCATTTCTTCTTGAACTTATTAGTTTTTGATTTAGATGTTTTTATGCTCTGTTGTTAAGTGAACACACATTGAAGATTGTTATATCATTTTGGAGAGTTTTCCCTGAAAATCTGCATTCTTTGAAGTCTGCTTCATCAGAAATTAATATAGTTATTCCAATTTTCAAAATCATGTTTATTTTTTTAATTGGTGCATTATAGTTATACATAAAAGTGGAATTCATTGTGATGTGTTTGTACATGTAGGTAACATAGTTTGATGAATTTTAATCTGCTGTTCTTCTTCCCTTTTCTCATTCCTCTTCCCTCCCCCTTGGTCTTCTTCCTCTACTCCACTGTTTTCGCTCCTATTTTCATGAGATTTGCCGTTCCCCAACAAATTTTAAATTCCCCGTTTTCCTCTCTAGATTCCACATGTAAGACAGAACATTTGATTCTTGACTTTCTGATTCTGGCTTATTTCACTCAGCATGATGTTCTTTTGATTACTGTTAGCATCGTATATCTTTCTCTATCCATTTCTTTTTTTTTTTTTTTTTCAGGCTTGAGGACCAAACTCAGGGCCTTGCGCGTGCTAGGCAAGCGCTCTGCCATTGAGCTAAATCCCCAACCCCTTGAATTCGTTTTGATGCATGTAAGAGATCATCACATTTCATCCATTTACCTTTAATCTGTACGTGTCTTTATATTTGTGGGTTTCTTCTAGACAGCATATAATTGAGTCTTGCTTTTCTATCTATTTTGACAATCTTTTTCTTTTAATTGGCACATTTGAACCATTGAGATTCAAAATGATTATTAATGTAGTTGGATTAATATTTACCTTATTCTATTTTTTGCCCTTGCTTTTTTTTCCCTTCTATTCTTTTTCTGGTTTTTTTTTGCGATTTTAACTGAGTGTTTTATGATTCCATTTTCTCCCCTCTCTTAGTATATTGGTTGCACTTTTTCACTAATTTTTTTTAAGAGAGAGGGACAGTGAGAGAGAGAAAGAAAGGGAATCAATTTTATTTAGTCTTTCATTTGGCTTTCATTGCTCTCACATATCATTCTGTACATCATATTGGGGTTTGAAGTCATGTTCTTGCGCTTGCCAGGCAAGCGCCATAATCACTGAGCTACCACTCCAACTCTTTTTTTTTCTACTATTTTTAATGGTTGCCTAGTAGTTTTCAATTATGTTTACAATAAATTCAAGATCATTTAAAAATAACACTACACTAATTTGGGGGCAGTGCAAATACCTTACAATAACATTTCAATCCTAATTCCTATTTACTATTTCTTATATCCTAATGGTCATTCATGTCACTTGTATATACATACATATACATGATACCTAACTGAATGATTTATTATTATTATTTTGAACAAATTGTTATTTGTTAAGTCAACTAAAGATAATGCTATTTCTTCCCAGATGCTTTCCTTTATGTAGATCTGACCAACATCCATTTCCATCTAAATGAACTTTAAACTATTTTTTTACAAGGCAGGTCTACTGGTAACAAGTCCTCTAAATTTTGTGTCTTAGAAAGTCTTTATTTCTTCCTCATCTTTGAAGGATAATTTTGCAGAGTACAGAGTTCTAAGTAGGCATGTTTTTTTCTTTCAACACCATATTTCAGTCTTTCTTTTTTGCTTACGTGGTTTTTGAGGAGAAGTCAGATATAATTCTTCTCTTTGCTATATACCTAAGGTGTTTTTTTTTCTCTTCTTTTCAGAATATTTTCTTTATTTTTTGTAGCTTGAAAATAATATGCCTAGATGTAGCTTTTCTGGTGTTTCTTCTGCTGGTGTTCTCTGAGCTTCTTGGATCTGTGATTTAGTGTCTGACATAAATTTGGGGGAAATTCTTAGTCATTATTGTTTCAATATTTCTTCTGTTCTTGTCTCTATCTTTCTTCTCCTTCTGGTATTCTCATTATGCTTATTTACACCTTTTATAGTTTCCGCAGTTCTTGGATACTCTGGAGTTTTTAAACATATTTATTCTCTTTGCTTTTCATATTAAGGGTTTGTAGTAACATATCTAAAATCTTAGCGATTCTTTCCCCAGCTGTATCGAGTCTACTAAGTTCATCAAAGACTTTCTTCATTTCTGTTGCCATGTTTTTTGGCTTTCAGCATTTCAAGACTGATTCTTAGAATTTCCATCTCTCTGCTTACATTGCTCATCTATTCTTTTTATAATGTCTACTTTGTCCATTAAATCCCCTATCATATTAATCATAGTTGTTTTAAATTTCCAGGCTGAAAATTCCAATATCCCTGCCATATTTGAGACTGCTTTAGATGCTTCTCTGTCTCTTCAACCTATTTTTGTTGTTGTTGTTTTGCATTGAGAATGTCTTGTGATTTTAGTAATGTGGTAGTGAGGAGTGGGCAAGAGGGGGAGCATTCTGTAGTCCTCTGATTATGTTTAGTCTTTTAGTAAAGCCTGTGTCTCTAGACTGTGAGCTCCCCCTCGATTTTCATCTTGTTTCCCCTCCCCCAATTGGGATGGCTGGAGGAGGCTAGAGCTGGTATTTCCCTTCTGTAGCCCAGTTAGGCTGTGGTAATGCTCTAACAGTTTAGGCTCTAGTTAAATTCCCCTGAGGGCAGAACAGAATTCAAAGGGATTCCTTTTTCTTTTCCTATGCTAGAAGTTATGAAGGGATTTTCTCTAATATTTACTATGGTGACCTGGTAGAGCTCCAGGATTTAAAAATCACAAATTGTGGGGGACCCTGGAGTTTTTATCTCTTGAACTTGTCTATCTTTTGCCTCCAGTAACTCATAAAATGCATAAGGTTTTCCCAACCTAGGCACTCATTCCCCTGGGAACTTCTGTCTGGTAAACTGTGATTCTCTGTGTCCACCTGTTTGACTCTTCAATTCTGGGGAGAGTAGTTCACCCATGACCTCACTTCTCTTGCGGATACAAGGAGAGTTGGTGATTGTACAGTTCATTCAGCTTTTTGGTTGTTAGGATGGAGTGGTAGCTTCTAAACTTTCTACACGAGAGCCTGGAAACTAGAAGTCCCAAGGTTTGACTTTAAATATACATAAGTCATCACTTATGTATATTTAAAGCAATGCTTAAAACAGCAATACATATATTAAGAAGTTGCTCACATACTTTAAGATGCAGATATTATATATCAAAATAGGTACCAAGATTTGTTGCATGTAGCACAATTCTGGCCATTATGCAACATAGCAGTCCTGGTCTAATCCTGTGCTAAGGAGAAAGACAGAAGTGAGGATTAAAAGAGAGGCAAGAAAATTGGTAAAAAGAGCATGAATACTTCAAAAAATAATATTATGAACCAAGAGTTTAATTCTAGCCTCTATACCTATGCGAGTCAGTTTTTCAATCCTATGACAAATGCCTGAGAAAAATTACTTTAAGTAAACATTTACCTTAGCTCATGGTTTCAGATCGTTCAGTCTGTGGTTGGCTGACTCCATTGTTTTGGGCCTGGAAGGAGGCAGCATGTCAAGGTGGAAGGGGGTAGTAGAAGAAAGTTGTTGGGTCATGGTAGTTGAAAAGCGGGGAGGAGAGGAAAGGAACAAGATAGTTCCCAAGGGCATGCCCCCCGAACACAACCCTTCCAACTAGGTCCCACCTCGTACAGTTCACCTTCCACCAATGTCATCGAACTATTAAGATGTCATGGATTGATCCACTAATGAAGTCAAAGTTCTCATGGTCCAATCATTTCCTAAAATGTCCATCTCCGAACATTTCTGAGTGCATTACTGAGAGTTGAAGGGGACCAAACCTTAAACACACGAGTCTTTGGTTGACATTCCAGATTCAAACCACAATGACCTGAAGGCCTTAAAGTAAGCTTTTATTATTTATTTGTTCTTTTATTATTAATTATATAATATATTTATTGCACATTTCCTTCTAATTTTATCATTATTATTAATTTTTTTAAAGATAGAGGGACAGTAAGGGAGACACAGAGAAAAAATTATTATTTTTTTGCGTGTGGTTTTTCATGTGGCTTTCATTGCTCTGACACTCAGTTGTGTACATGGGTGCTGGGGTTTGAACCTGTGAACTCACTCATGCCAGGCAAGCACCGTAACCGCTGAGCCACCGCTCCAGCCCCTTGTCATTATTGTTTTATGAAGCACTTGACCTTCTGAATTTTTCTATTTTTATTTATAAAAACTGATCTTTTCCTTTCTTATTTCTGGTAGTGGCAGATTAGTAATGCTACTCTTTGCACTAGGAGTACTTGTCTATTTCTTTTGGACCTGGGCTGGTCTTCCAAGTTATATTGGCAGACAGCATATAGAATGTAGGAAATAGTACTATATAACTTTCAAAGTTGGAGCTGCAGTTTGAAATGAGATCTCAAGAGGAGGTGATACTGAATCTGAAGTTATCATCTTTTTTGGACTCCAAGCTGCCATGTTTATTATAGGTAGTCTAAACCATAGGAGAAGACCATGGAAATGAACTGAGGCATTCTAATTGACAGTCCTAGGTGGCATACTCCCATTGCCACCTGTAAGCCATCTGAAAGAGACATCCTGGCTGACCCGGCACTGTCCAACCTCCAGATTTCTGCAGCCCTATTCAATGCCATACAGAAGATGGAATGACCAGTTGATCCCAATCAACTCAGAGGCCCATGGAAGATAACAAATGGTGGAGATTGTTTTAAGGCACTAAATATTGAGGTGATTTGTTAAATAGCGACAGGTAACTGACACATGTCTATCAGTTTGATACTGAAAAATCCATATTTCATTGAACACTTTTCCTCTCTTATCTCTAATTTTTAAAAGCAACAGCTAGAATTTTAGCTTAAATATTATATCTTCCCTTCAATTAGTTGACACAACTCCGTTTGATAGATAATTCATCTATTCACTTGTTTATTTATAATTCCTTCTTGAAGAGATTTGGAAGTTTTAGGTTTCTCCCTCCCCCCATTATAAAATAATGCTTGCCCATTCTTGGAAGCGGGAATGGGGCAGATAGAGCTGGAGTCTGCCCCTAGTCTCATCCTTGCAAGGATAACCACTGTTACCATTTGGACGCATTTTCCATTGATCTTCTGTATACATTTGTATGTGAGTACGATTACCCAAGACAACACATTTTGTAACTCAGGAAAGTTAACATAATTCTAGAGTTTATTCACTGAAAAAAAAAAAAAGCACCCAACTAAGAAAGTGAGAGGGCACATAAGCAGAGTTGTTCTGGCCCAGAGAAAGCGGTGCCTTTTCCTATGAAGACATAACAAGGGGCTGGAGTGGTGGCTCAGTGGTTATGGTGCTTGCCTGGCATGCACAAGTACACAGGTTCAAACCCCAGCAACCCACGTACACAACTAAGTGTCAGAGCAACTAAAACCATGTGAAAAAATCAATAAAAATTGATTCTCTCTGTCTGTCTCTCTTTCTCTCCCTGTCCTTCTCGCTTTAAAAATAAATAAATAATAAAAAAAAAAAAAAAAAAAAAAAAAAAAAAAAAAAAAAAAAAAAAAAAAAGACATAACAAGCCTGTGCCTCTCGGACTGTTTTCACCCAAAGGTGAAGACTTTTTCTGCCTTGGGTCTCTTAGGATTTGCTCTATTTTTGCTTAACTTTGAAACACAAGACTTGCTCCATGTTACAAAAGGCTAAGAAAAGTTTTTAAAAAATGTTTTTATTTATCTATTTTTTAAGAGATATTTATTCAGTTTTTCATGTGGCTTTCGTTGACCTGAGACACTTCGTTTTGTACGTGGTGCTAGGGTTTGAACCTATGACATTGTGTGTGCCAGACAAGTGCTGTAACCACCAAGTCACCACTCCAGCCCCAAGCTAAGAATAGTTTTGAAGAAGGAAACCCCTAGACCCGGGCACTTCTGAATGTAAGAAATATGGGCAAAAGAACAGTCAAGAATAACTCCAGATTCTTAAGATTGGTGCTACCACTGTCACTGAAAGTGAGGAAGGGAGGGTACTACAGGGTCTTGAAAAATGTCCCCCTAAAATTGTTATTCACTCAGGATCTCAAAATGTGACCTTATTTTGAAATAAGATCTCAAGAGGCAGTAACACTGGACTTAGGGTGGCCCTAAGAGGGGAAGACACACTGAGACACAGGGGTGCCTGGGGAGAATGGGAGCAGAGACTGGAGTTGTGCATCCAATGAGCCAAGGAGACCCGAGGGTGGCCAGTAGCCACAGAGGCGAGGGATGAGGAAGGAAAAATTTCCTCCTCAGAACCTCCAGAAAAAACTAACCCTGCCAACACTTTGGTTTAGGACTTTTGGCCTCCCAAAATGTGAAAAAATAGCTTTCTATTGTTTTAAGCCACTAGGTTTGTGATGGTTTGTTGCAGCTAATACAGATACTTATTACTAGAAGTTTATTAAGAGCTTACTCTGCTGGGTTGGGTTGAACCATAGAAAATTGTCCATATAAATATATAGAGATATAAATCTTCATTTATATATATAGATCTATATCTGTATATATTTACAAATGCATGTATTTGTATTTTATCTATTTCTACTATAGAAATAGAAATATAGATATATGTATATTCTACCAAAACAGTAGTTTCACATGATTCAACTAATATTTTTTGTAACTAACTTATTTACACACAATATTATAAACACAAATAATTTTCTTAGATATATTTGCAACAACCTTTTTTTCTTTTGTTTTTGACACATAATAATTGTACATACCTATGGGGTAAAGTGTGATGTTTTGATGCATGTATGTAATGTCACAATCAAATCAGGGTAATTAGCATACCCTTCACCTCCTACGTTTAATACTTATTTGTGATGAAACATTCAAAGTTCTCTCTTCTAGCTATTTTGAAATATTCAGTACAATATTATTCACCATAGTCACCCTATTGTGCAATAGAACAACAGATCTTATTTGTTCCAATTGACTGTAGAAGTTTTTGATGTAAGTAGTATT
The DNA here is from genome assembly GCA_004027875.1 of Aplodontia rufa. Taxonomy (NCBI): domain Eukaryota; kingdom Metazoa; phylum Chordata; class Mammalia; order Rodentia; family Aplodontiidae; genus Aplodontia; species Aplodontia rufa. The sequence goes on from PVKS010020836.1 coordinate 15,540, forward strand.
ATCCTTTTTATAGATGAGGAAATTAAGACTCAAATATGCTATTTGCTAATAGTCTTATAGTCAAAATCACACAATCAGAAAACAAACTCTAAATCTATATGCTGTAGTCTAACTGAGAGCTTCTCAAACATTAATATCTATAGAAATTACCCAAGGATCATATTAATATGAAGATAATGATTCAGTGGGCCTGGGCTTGAGTCTGGGGTAGGGCCTGAGATTCAGCATTTCTGACAATGTCCCAGGTAACGTTGATGCTGCTGATTCTTAGACCTCACTTTGGTGAGGGTCTAGGTATCCTGCCTTTCTACCATGGTACAACTGAAAGTATGATTCTTTGTGAAGCAGTTACTGTGGGGTTTAGTCCTATCCAGACAGTGTGATAATTGAGACAGTTGAAAATATGGGGCTGACCTATTTTGGACAAATGAGAGCTAGAGGCATAGCATTGGAGTCACCAGCAGAGTGGGTGGCTGAAAACGTGACTAGGTGACCTGATTGAAACTCAATTGATTCAGTTTTTAAATTTTCATGGTTTATTCATTTTTGATGGGACTGATTAGAAGGAAAACAAAACCTAGGTATTCTTTGCATAATGACTAAAATATTTTCTATTTATAATGTATGTTCTCAAAGCACTGATTTTCAAATGTCTTAGTTGGATAGGTTTTAATGCTGAGAATTAATGCTGTCTCATAATGAACTCAATGGGCTGACCTTCATGCCTGATTAGTGAAATTCTTACAGGTAGAAATTTAAGGTGCTTTAATGGTAGTTTTATTCAGAATAGTTTTATTTAAGTGGAGCAACTGAAGAAATCGAGAAAAGGTTCAAGGTAATCACATTTTCTCTGGCCAAGAATGAACCTGAGCTCAAAGTCTTCCAGGTTTCTGGGATGCCTGTTAGGTGTAATTGTAATAATACATACTAAGGGACAAGAAACTAAAGGGCAAAATGTCTTCACCTTAATAATAATGATGATAATAAGAAGAAGAATAAATCTTCTTGAGGACTTGCACAGAATTCTGGGATCTGTCTTTGTGAGGCAGTAATGAAATTCACATTAGAGTTAATTCTATAAAGACTTTCTTTACTTTATTTGCAATATTTTAAGAGCTAATTTGCAACATCTGCCTAAGTAAACAGAACTTACTTGAGAAGTATGGAAACAAAACCATGTGTCTGAAAAATTGCACACAAGTACTTGGTAGATTAACTAAATCAAACCCAGATGGACGCGTGGCCCTGTAGAATCTTAGTAGATTCTTGCACACCACTTGACAAAAGCCACACCATTAAAGTCAAGTAGAAGATTCAGGGCCAAGGAATTTTTCCTGTTAAATACGCAATTAAGAAACTAATTGATGGTTTCCATTACACTGGCTAAAGACTCTTACAGGCATTTTCTTTGCATACCATGCTTCAAAGGTTCCGGGAAGAAAATAGACACGGTGTCCCATCTTCTGACTGACTTAGAATATTACTGCTATAGAAGGGCCTACACTTTTCATTTGTGAGTAGTTTTTCTCTGTGCAAGAAAGATATCAGGAGTGTCAATATTTGAGAAATTTTTAGAGCCCAGAATTCATTATCCACCTGTTCTGACTCGATAGACTTGTTTACAATCTCTAAGCAATATATATTTGTAGTCACAGATACTTTTGTAGAATACATATGTATAAGCTGGGCACAGTGGCACATGCCTATAATCCCAGCAACTCGGGAGGCTGAGGTAGAAGGATCATAAGTTCGAGGATGGCCTCAGCAACTTAGTGAGGCCCTAAGAAAGTTAGTGAGAGTCTGTCTCAAAATAAAATATAAAAAGGACTGGGGATGTTGCTTAGTGGTTAAACACCCCTGGGTTCAATCCCTGGTACCAAAAACAACAACAACAATATACATGTATTCTGTACAATGTATCAGAAAGAAAAATCTGAGGAACCAAGATGAAGATGACAATAATTTCTTCATAACATATTCTAGGGGGAATCTTTTGACTTAATGGTTCAATTCAAAAAGATCTTGATAGTAGTTAATTAAAATTAGGCTAATAATGGAGTTTACCTGCTCCATGATGTACTCTATTGTAATTTTTCAGTCCCTGCAGGGAATTGTGATCTACTGAGTAAATAGATTTAAGTGCCAATGTCTGGTTAATTTCTGCACATGTAAGGTGAAGCAAGTTTCCCGGATTGAAATGAAGATATTCAGAGAAGTATCTGAGAAAGCATAAAACTTGTATTGCTGCTCTAAAGGGGAGAAGATATGTTACTATTTCTGCATTACTCTCTGTCTCTCTTTAAAATATGTTCATTTCTGTAATTTAAAAATTCCTACAAAAGAAAAAAGATCAAGTAAATTTATATTAACTGTAACAGTTGCATTTTGAAGGAATAGATCAAGGGTTCTTCTGCATGGTGGTTTATCTAGAAGTTAGAATGATTTATCGTCTATCCTAAACTCAAAGACATTCCATAGTGAAGTGTCTTTCTGTTGCAAGCGCCATGCTAAACACAGTCACTTGATAAATACTTTTTGATGATTGTTAGAAAATCTACTAAACCCTTAAAATTAAATAAGCATAAAGTACTTTACACTAAGACACTTTCTTGGCTTTCTTTTATAGCTCCATGGAAAATCAAGTTAGTTTCCACTTTGGCTAAATACTTCACCATTTGTGGTTGGAAGATGCCAAGCATCGTTTTAGTTATTTTCATTTAAGGATAAAAAGATAAATTGGCCCTTTGTGAATACACATATTATGCACAGTATGGTCTTATTTCAATCTTTCAAGTTGACATGCTGGCTAAGGGGGATGAGAAGATGATCATGACCCCCGGGATTGGTATTCAGTGCAAGTGAGAGTCCTCTGCAAGAGTCTTCACACGCGCTCTCTTGCCCATTCACTCCGCCTCTTAGTTGTGCTGAGTTGACCCTGTGCCTTGTACATGCCACACTGAACAGAAGCCATATGCTTACAAGTCTCTGTCCCTCATCAGAAAATAAACTCAGGAGAAGGATCATGCAAGAGCAGATGCAGAAATATAGTCACGTGCCACATAAGCGTGTTTCAGTCAATAACAGTGCATATGATATTGGCTCTATCTTATAGCCTGGGTATATCATAGGCTATACCAGTTAGGTTTGTGTAAGAACCTCTGTGATGTTCACACAACTACAGAGTCACACTCCCATTTCTTTTTTCTTTTTCTTTTTTAAGAGAGAGAGGGACAGTGAGAGAGAGAGAGAGAGAGAGAGAAAGAATCAATTTTATTTAGTTTTTCATGTGGCTTTCATTGCTCCAACACTCTGTTGCGTACGTGGTGCTGGGGTTCGAACCCACATGCTCATACATGCCAGTCAGCACTGTAACCGATGAGCCACTGCTCCAGCCCAGCTACAGAATCACCTATCATTGCATTCCTCCGAATGTATGTCCACTGTTAAGCAAGGAATAACTGTACATGGTTCAGAACCCCTTTCAGGAAAAGACCCCTGCAGTTAACTCCTTGGGGATCCAGCTTAAATCAAGGTCATTCTTTTCTCAGCAAAACAGGTGACTGAGCTCACACACTTAAGCTTGTGACTACATAAGGAGGTGGTGGAAGAGCCCAGCCATTTCCAATCGACGGCTCCTCTCACAGGTAATCTTTGCTCCAACAGCTTCATTGGGGTGGCAGAGGTTTGTCACATCTGCACTGCCACGCCCAGTCCTGCATCACACCCTTTTCTTCCACGGGTGTTCCTCCTTTAAACTTTTTCACTGCCTCACCTGCGATCACTGGTGTCAAAAGTTATGTAAAGCAGCAAGTTAGTGTATAGGATCCAGTTCACTCATCCTCTGGCTGATAATGAGGAAGGGGAGTCAGGGTAGTTGGTCCCTGGAGCAAAGATATGGTAAAACTTTCACAGGAAGTGAGCAGGGAGGTGCTAGTGGAGGAAATGCACGGTCAATGAGGTGATTCAGGCCTTCGAAATGTGGTGATGCGACAAGAAATCGGGTGGTAGAACTGGGTGCTGTTTCTGAGTTGCACGCAAGTTCTGTAGATGGGCAACAAAAAGCTGAGGAGAATGAGCAAATTGAAAACTAACTGTAGAAACGAGAGATAGTTTTTAAAGAAGCCCTCATCTTATGCAATGCGCTCCTGGAAAAAGTTGAAGATCAAGCCCAGATTTGATATTCAGAGTGAAAAGGTCAAGAAGACAGTCAGGACCGTGCCTGGGGAGACCTGAGATTCTGACACATGAGAAGAAGACATAGGGGTGGATTCCTCTACGGATGCCGACTCCCCGGGCTATTCTGGATCTCATGAAAAAACATAAAATTAAAATAAATAGCATGTGCACAAGTGGCTTCCTATCCCCATTGCAAGCTGGAACAGGAGAGTGTTGACCCTCACAGCTGTCCTTGCTCTGTGCATGCAGGGTGTATTCCAAGACCTGCTGTGGATCTCTCAAAAGGAATTGCCTTTTAATCTAATAATTCCATCATAATTGTTATGAGTGTATTGTGCTCTTATAATAACTTAATGTCTTTTCCATTTCAACTAAGCACTTACAAACTGTGGCCGTAACTGTTGCACACCGTGATATGACAGGAATTTGTTTTTCCTTCTTCACTTCTAGTAACTTTAGCATATAATGTTTTTCTTTCCTTATTAGGTGGAGAACTTCCACATTTTCACTTAAAGGATATACCTTACAGTATTAATATGTTTAAATTAGCACCACTATTAAGTAAAATAGGATTACTTGAATGCAAGTGACACTGTGACCATCTATCCGAGGACCCAGATGGCTAGTAAGTGACTAAGGGTAGGTACCTTATACAGCATGTATACACTGGGTAGAGGAATACTTCCCATCCTAGGCAGGATGGAGCAGGGTGGAGTGAGATTTTATCATGCTACTCAAAATAGTGTCCAATTTATAACATGAATTGTTTATTTCTGGGATTTTCCATTTAATATTTTTAGACTGCAGTTGACCATAAGGAAATGAAATTGTGGATGCGGGGAGTGTGGAGAACTGTATCAGAATGGCTGTTGGAAGAGGCTGCTGAAAGTGCCAGCCCACAGACAATACTTTGGCCCTATTTCTCCTCCCTTACCTCTCCCTATTATTAGAATTGCATTACTTTCTTGGCTAAAATAACAACTTTATATATGGTATAGTGACTGTCGATATTGTTTTCCACGTAGCTCAGTAAGGTAGCATGATTACATTTTTTATTTTTTAAAAAGAGAGAGGGACAGTGAAAGAGAGAGAAAGATAGAATCATTTTATTTCATTTTCATTGCTCTGACACTTCATTGTTTACATGGTGCTGGGGTTTGAACCCACATCCCCCCACATGCCAGGCAAGGGCCGTAACCCTGAGCCACCACTCCAGCCCCACATATTTTCTTTAATAGTATTTTTAACAAGATTTTATTTTCATTATAGTTTAACATATGGAAGGAGATTTAATAGTATTTTTCTTCTGGACTTACTACCTAGTTCTGTTACATATGTGTGCATACACACACACCACCACCATCACCATGGCATATATGTACTATACACTTACTATCTTTCTCCAAAGAGACCCACAACCATTTATATTTTGGGAAAAGGAATAGCTAGACATTGTGAAATCTTCTTGGACATAGGATCCAATTGACATTTGTATCCAGAGTCTCGAAACACCATCCTGATTCTTCTATCAAAGAAAGTGTGCATTTGGGGAACCCAGGTAATCAATGAAGTTCTGGCCAAACTCTGGCTTAGAGTGAATCCTCGGGGTCCATAGACCCACCAGGTGGTCATTTCTCTGGTCCCCAGGTATATACACTTGTGATCGATATATTTGGTAGATACAGTAATGCAAGTCTGGCTCTCAGGCCATATTCTCCTTTTATAAGATGGGAGGGCCAAGTGCTGGGGGTCCATCTACCCAGGGGCTCGAATACTCCCTTTTCAGCAGTTCAACCCATACCCTTTTCCAGTCCCCTTCCTATTTCTCACCCTCTGTGATTCCAAATCCTGCCAGTCCTTATGAGTCTCTGAATTGGGTGCCCAGTTTGTAGACTTTTTAGACTGTGGTTGTCAGTTGCTACTCTTTGATCTACTGATGATTTCCAAAATTTTCTCTCTGATCTGAGCTGTCTTCCCTTGAGAACTTTTCTGTTTGCAGTTGTTTTGGAATTTCTGTAACTTTGAGGTTTGCTTATCATTCTAGCAGAGATGGAGAGAAGATAAACTCCCAAATGCATGACATTTAACAAACATCCACTCCTTTTTTTACGTAGAACACTTACTTCACAGTTTCATCAGTTGTATTCTCATACATAATTTTACTGGGGTGTTCTTGGAAGCACCCCACTTTGAAGGTTGTGTTGTTTGTGATTAAGAAATAATTTTAAATAATTAATAAATAATATAATACTGCTGTATGGATGACACATGCATATTTATGTCACTTATTTAATTTCTTAATTTCCAAAAATTAGAGTTAGGTATGGCTGGAATATAAAGGCCTTCACACTTGAATTGGATCTTTTAACATGAATGTTAAGTAACAGCTGATATTTATCCAGAGCTTTTGTGCATCAGACACAGTGGAAGAGGAAGAGTCATTAATCCCATTTTATAGAACAGGAGGCTGAAGCTCAGAATAATTATGTAAGATGCCTAAGAAAACATGCTAATAAATGATGCAAGTGGATTTGAAGGTAGATGATCTGCCTCCAAAGTCAGTGATCTTAATTATCACATTATGCTGCAGCCTAGGGAGGAAACTAGATGTCCTAGGGCTTGAAAATCTCCATTGTATTGGGGGTTGATTATTTCTATATTTTTCTTCCTCTTCTAGTTGACTTGTGAGCTCCTTGAGGGTGTCTACACATATGTCTTAATCCTTTTTTTTTTTTTGCTTTAGTGCAATTCAGCATAGAACAAGTATTCAAAAAAGGCATGACAAATGAATATTGACTACTGACTTCCAACATTAAGAAGAAGAATAATTTTGCAGCAGAATAAACTGTGAATATGTGGGGTAAATACTCTGCTATTAGAGAGAATGATATGGGATTTGCAGCTGAATGGATGGAAGTGGAAAAAAATCATGCTGAGTGAAAATCCCCAAAACAGAGACTTAGGAGCTCAATGTTTCCTCTGATATGTGGAAGCTAGAGTGAAACCTCAGATAGGATGAAAGTTAGCTGAGTTTAATTAATAAGCCCATCAAAGTTGAAATTTCACATAAGCTGGGGGAACCATAACTATGTAGTTAAGGGGAGAATGGAGGGAAGTAGAGAAGGAAGGGAGGGAAAAGGGGGATTAGCAATACAGCGGGGAACACTCGACTCCCATGAGAAGCCAAACTATACCCAGGCAGGCAGAGAAACTCAAATTTCAAAAATTGATATACAATATATGCTCATTTCTTTCTTTCTTTTTAAGACTTAGGGGCAGTGAAGGAGAGAAAGAGAGGAGAGAATCAATTTTATTTAGTTTTTCATGTGGCTTTTGTTGCACAGACACTTCATTGTGTATGTGGTGATGGGGTTTGAACCTGCATCCCAGTGCATGTGGGGCAAGTGCTGAAACTGCTGAGCCACTGCTCCAGCCCATATATGCTCATTTTTATCTATAGCATGGGGTATTAGAGTCATGAGATCGGGGAATGGATGAAGCGAGGGAGATTGTGGATTAGGATCAGCCTTAACTTTGTCAATATCCATGTACGCATGAATAATATAATAACAATTCCCTCCAGTATGTAAGATTATGTCAAACAAATAAAAAAAGATTTATATGATACACACACACACACACAAACACACACACACATATTGCATATACATGTACTTGAATTGTAAATGTTATATGTTCTGGGTACAAGTCCCTTATCAGACATATAATTTGAAAGTATTTTCTCCCATTCTTTAGACTGTCTTTTCCCTTTCTTGTTAGTGTCATATTCAGCACAAATGATTCTTTTATTATAATTTTTTTTATTTTGGTGATGAAGTACAGCTTCCTTTTTTTCTTTGCTTGTCATTTGTACTTTTGGTGTTGAATCTCACAAGCCATTGCATGACGTGAGGCCCTGAAGCTATCCGTCCATCTTTCCTCCCGAGTGCTTTGTGGTTTTTATTCAATAGAGTGCTTTGGAGAACCAGATTGAGGCCAATAATTCTAGTACTCAAACCGTCTACCACAGTGACTGGCACATATCAATGCATGATTAGTGTGAGTCACAAGTTGTCAAGAATCTGTTGCTCATTTATGTAAAAGAGCTTGTTAACATGAAGACATGCTGCAATGAAAACAAAGTATTATCTGGTAAATATACTGAAATCGAGGGAAATTGGTTAATATTTAATAATCATTTTAATAAATAGTTTCTTATGTTGCCATAGGGGAAAAAAAGGTGATGTAAATAGGAAAAGGAGTATTTTACTTTGAACTTGTGGAGAAATTTATTCTTAACTTATGGTATGCTTAACTGATACCTTTAAAAAGTCAACAAAGTCTGGCTGAGTATCAAGAGAGTCTTGCTATCACTAGCCACGAACGATTACCAAAAAGGACAGCTCTGTATTTAAAAACTGGGATGGGTACAGGAGGAGGAAATGGGGGAAAGTGAAGTTTACAGTTCTGTAAATTACAGCTTGCGCCCAGACCAGGGAGCTGCAGCAATCTCAGCCAGAAGGACAAGCCAGCCCGAGGATGGTTACTCTCTCTTGCATAATTAGGTTACGTTTTTGATGTAATAAAAAGGCTCACATTTTGGCTTGTATTCCCTTATTAATGATTATGCCAACAAGCAATCTGTTCTAAAGGGCAACTACCAGGATAGCCCCTGTCATGGGAATAATACAGATCCAGCTGTTGTTGAAAAACAAACAAAAAGAATTCAATTTAAGACCAAGAGTTATTGAGGCAATAAAAAAAAAAAACCCAAAACCAAAACCAAAAACAAAACCTCTTGAACCCAGAACGAAGCCCTTGCTGTTCAGAATTATTTACCTATCAATAAGGAAATCTAGGATTTTGAGAAATCCTTTCTGATACCTTGAACATTGATTGTGCTCACAAATGTATAAGATTTCCCTGCCTGGTAGCTTTTTAAAGAGTTTATTCTTTAAGCAATGTGGGAATATACAAATTTTTGTAAGATTTGTGACCCTGATGCCAAAGGTGAGTAGCTGATCTTCATTAGGTTATTGACTAAAGGAAGTTATATCTGTCAGCTTTCTGTTGCTGTTACAAGATACCCAAGAAAATAAAATTATAAAGAGGAAAGGTTTATTTTGGCTCATAGTTCTGCAGGAGTCAGTCCACAGTTGGTCATGATGGGAAGACATGGCAGAGCAAGCCTGTGCACCTCATGACAGTAAAGGGAAAGAAAGAGGAATACATATATGCATGTACATAGGTATACAGATGCATTCCTCAGGGTTACTGTCACCTGTGGGTCAGTCCTCTGGAGGTCTGGCAGCCTCTGAACTCCTAATTGGTGAACTAACTGAGCAGCAGGTAGGCCTCTGGGAAGTCCCCTGTGAATTCCTTGAATGTTGGGACCATCTGTGGCAGAAGATTTGTTCATGCACAGTTTTTAGGATTTTTTTCTGGAAGAAAACTGTACTCATTGAAGTTAAGGCAGCTGAGGGTCACTTACTCCTCAACATCACACCAGGATCATAAGAAAGGTTTCAAAACAAATTATGTTTCATACGCAAGCATTTATTAGCCAAATACCCATTAGAAAGCGGATCCAAAAGGCTTGTGCGGTTCTGTACGTTTCACAAAGGCCAGCTCTCTGTCATCTTAAGTGCTCTGAAGCCACCTTGGAGACTGGCACAGCTTCATCAGGTCACCGGAAGTCCCCATAACCAATGGTAGACCCAAGTCCAGAGACAGGGAGGCTTTAAGGGTAAAGGCTAAATCTTTGTTTACTTCTTAAACCCTCTTCATGCAAGGTCGGAGAGAGTCTAGAACATTTACAACCCCTCCATGTATCATGTATACTTTTAATTTTTCCAGAGGTGTTCAATATCTATAGTTCAAGATTCATCATAGCAATTAACACTTTAAACTCCGATGTTTTGCTTCTGACAGTCAACACAGTCAGCGCTCTGTACAAGTGGGTTCTGAATCTGAGGATTCCGTCAACCTTGGATCGAAAATATTCAGAAACAAAAATGCTTCTGTACTGAATGTGTAAGTTTTTTTCTTGTCCTTTGTCCCTAAACAATGCAATATGACAATAACATTTTCGTAGCATTTACACTGTAGTAGGTATTAGAAGTCACCAGGAGATGATTTGAAGTGTGCGGGAGGAGATGCGCAGGTTATATGCAAATATTATATCATTTTATACAAGGGACTGGAGTATCCTTGGATTTTGAGGTGTGTGTGGGGGGGTTGGAACCAATGTCCTGTGGGTATGGAGGGACAAAAAACTGTATGCTGATGAGCATGTTGTAGGTTGTTGATCTCAAAATACATAAAGGGGCCCTGTGGGATGTGGGCTGAACATTCCTGGACTGTTACAAGATTAGGATGCCTTAATTAATATTTTACAGTAAATGACAGACCTGTTTAATATTGTCTTGTTCACCAAGCACATTGACTGCCCTGGATGAACTGCGCCAAGCTTGCTGAATTGAATAGTTTGACGTGCCTGTAAATCAGAACAAGGTTGTGTTTACTGGGTTATTATCATAGGCAGTTTGGGTGTTAAGACTTGATCATTGTAACTCATGGGTTGATTCTGGTTTTCCAGTTCTCTGGGGGAACTCTGGAGAAAGCCCAGTTGGCTTTTGGCCACTGATGTCATGTTTCCTTTGCTGAGACCCTGGGAGGCTGTTCGATGGGTGACTTCATCAACCATTGCTTTGAAGTGATGGTTCAAATTGTGCATCCGCGGGAGTGGCTTAAATATTTGTAGCTAATATGGTTTTTGCAAAAAAAAATAAATAAATAAAAAATAAGTTTGTTTTTTTTTTTTGGAGGGGGGAGTATCTCCACACTCCTGAGAACCTGGTCAAACCCTCCGTCCTTCTCTGTCTTTGTCTAAGTCAGCTTTAGCGATCCAGAAGTGGGAGTCACAAGTTTACACTGCTGACCATAACACATGGCCTTTTGTGAACAAGGCTAGGTGAAAGAGGCAACTCAAACCTCCCGTCATACCCAGCAGCTGATCCACACGAGTTACCTCTACAACCCTTTCGCTCTGCAAAGAAGTTGTTTCCCAGTTCTCATCTCTAGCTCTCGAGGCCTAGCTGTGGCTCAGAGGAATGGGAAGAGACGAGATTCCTTTCAGAGCTTCTTCATTTGAAATGCCTTTCAAAAAAAAAAAAAAATTCACAAGGTCATCAGCCAATTGCAGCCCTCTCTCATTTCCTAACTTGCTTTCTTTTTTTTTATAAGAAATTTATTTATTGAACAATCAAACATGCTTCTAACAAAATAATATAACATAAATATAAATTCTGAAAATTAGATTTACCCCCAAGAACCCTCCCAATTACCCACCCTTATCCCTCCCCCCTTCCCAGTACATCTCTACCAATACCTTAGGTTGTATGACATTACACCTTATCCAGATTTAAAACATGATAATAGACCTCCTTTCTCATTGGCCAGAGTCTAGCTCCAGCCTCCACAGATGAGGGAAGACATTCGACCCTTGGTTCTCTGGGTTATGCTGGTTTCACTCAGCATGATTTCTTCCATGTCCATCCATTTACCTTCAAAGGCTGCAATATCATTTTTTCTAATTGGTGAGGAGAACGCCATCCTTACTCGCTTTCAATTGAAAATCCCACTCTTTGGACGACAAGGAGGTCTCTTTAATTAAACAAGCTGCTTTTCATAAGTATCAAATCCCTTTCACCCCAGAACACATGTTTTCTTCCCACACCTCTGTCCCTCGAGAAAAAATGTGTGACTGCACCTGTACTGACAGGTATCAGGTGTTCCTGACTGACGAATGCCTGGTTTGCCAGCATAGAAAGTCCCCTTGTGGCCTTGCCTCTGCGGTCCTAAGAAGCATGCACTTCTCTGCACTTGAACTTCAATTTCTGCAGTCTGTGGCTTTCTGGAATAACATATGTGCTTGCTCACTGCCTTTATTTTGCCAACAAAACACCCACAATCTCAATGATATTTTCAGTCCCTTGTATCGTATCCTGATGTCTATTTATATTGACATCCAGACATTTTTGTCTCACTACTGGCATAGAAATGACATGTTTGTGCCTAATTATTACTGTGATAATGTAATGCAGTCTTTCTCCAGACAAAACCCCTTACTGCCAGCTACAGCTCAAATATTTCTTTTCTGAAAGGATTTTCTGATAATTATCTTTAGCTCCTAAGAAACCACCCATTTAATAGTGTGTGATTCCAGGCAATTTTGAAGAGCAGGGACCACTTATTCCTCTCTACAGCCAAGTGTTCATGTCAATCATCAGATGATGTGATTTAGTTTCTTGGGACCAACACACTTGACGTATATTCTTGGTCTTGTTATCATTGGCTTATTGTCAATACCACCCTAGAATATGGAATAAAAGAAGCTCTACAATGTCCTAAAATAAGTATTTGTCTCTGCTTTTAGATGGGAGTTTAGGATAGGGTTGGAGACAGACAAGGGCACCAAGCTACAGTAGATATAACCCCATGGTACCCCAGGGTACTGCAAATCTGGTTGTAATAGAGTTGGGTCCCACTTTCTGTCCAGTCCCCATTCTCAATTGCAAGTCAGGAAATGTCCTCACATTTTGGGAAGGGCCTGGCCCCAGTAGTGCCGACTGGGAAACAGCCCCAGTCCCTCACGCAGGTCTGCATTATCCCAGGGGTCAAGTTGAAGACAACTTTCAATAGAGCCAGAGATTCTTGGATCCACTCTTGCTGTCCTGGAAGTCCAAGCCAACCATGAGACTCAGAATCATCTCCTTTGATATTGAGTCTGGTGGTGGGGCAGGGCGGGAGAAGCACTCACCGGGTGGCTTGAAAATATCACAGAGAGCGGGGCGGATTTGGATAATCTAACTCCTGTGCTACACAGCCCATAATAAGTCTCTTTGGACCTACTCGCCTTGTCATGGTGGGTGTCTACCCTAGCGTCCTAGGTTCTATTACAATGTGACTACATTTCCTTAGCATTGTGGAACTTAAATAAGGGTATCATGACATTGACTCTTTAGCTCAAATATCTTTCCCTTATTCCTGAAATATACCCTATTAAGAAAAAAATTAAGATCATGATTCTTTACGCAAATTTGAAAAGCAAGAGCCAGTAATCAGATTTTGGCAGAGGAACACACACACACACACACACACACACACGTTAGAGGGGTGTGCATGTAATCACGTATATGCAGTAGGTATGGTCATGAATTTAAACATGCCACCATTTTTCCAGATTGAAGGCTAAGGCACAGGTGGATTTAGCCTTGCACTTGACGTTCAGAAGTTAAGACCAACAGATCAGGTAAGAGAAGCAAAGCAACGAGGCACCGCAGCATCCGTGTGGAAATCCTACCAGACTGCTGCCCTGCTTGCGAGTCATTTTGAGCAGTTTAATTTTTTCCTCCCCTTCTACGTGTACTGAGTGTGGGACAGAAAGTCAGTGAAGCAGATCCTCATTGTTTGGGGAAGAATCCCTTAAGTGGCCTCTTCACTTACGTAAGTATGGCGTGAATAGACTCCATTGTCCTGGTGAACAGCATCATGTTGGAAAGATTTTCCTTGTTCTGGGAAGGGTCACTTAAATGGCCTTGCTGAGTCACTTAAGTGCAGGATGAGTTGGCTGTGATTCTGGGAGAGAAGTGAAACCAGAACTTTGATGTTTGAAGTACGAGGCCATCAGTGCAGAGTGGAGTGGGAGCATCATTGACCAAATGCTCCTGGGGCCATGTTGCCTTCTGAGAAGTGACCTACGAAGCAACGGAAAGCATTTAATCACCAAGAGATCCACAGTGTCGGGAATCTCAGGGCTGAAGCACCCTGTATGAGGGATGGCCTTTTCCCACAAAGAACTGCAGCAAAGACCTGGCTTTCCACCAGTGGAGCCCTTGGAGCCTCCACAGTAAACTCCAGCTCCTAGCATGTGGTCAGCTCCTCATCAATGGGCTGTTGATCTCGGGACTTAACACACAGGCGTTCAAAGACAACTCTCCCCCAAGGTCCATCAGCATGCAGTGCTCTGGCTCTCTGGCGACAGGACTTGCAAAGCCTCAGTGCCCTGAAGTGACAGAGAATGAGGAGTTGAGAGCAGATGGCCGACCAGTGTGACGAGGAGCCCATCCATTGTGAGTAAGGCCGAAGAGAGGAAGCCCACACCCATGGGGCTGAGGACCCAGAGTTGCCACAAGAATCAAGGATTGTCCCCAGTTCTGCCTTTTGGCTGTGACACTCCAAGATGAGTGTCCACTCAACAGTCAAGGACTCCGTGCCACCACCTTGGTGTCCCCTCAACTTGACTCTGCTCAGGTCACTCCTGTGCACTGTGGGACCTCTGAATGCCCAGTGAAGATGTTTATTAGAGGAGGAAAACGGGAATTTGGTGCTTGCAATCACTGTCATGACGAAGTTCAAGCAGCACACTCAGAGACTGGACTTGGACACGCTCATTGTACCCTACACTGGGATGCGGGTCACTCTGATTCCATCATGGGCATAGGCCATGGTTCCATGCCATTAAAAAGAAAGAGCAAGGCCTGGAGTGGTGGCTTGGTGGTTATAGCGCTTGCCCGGCATGCGCGAGTACACAGGTTCAAACCCCAGCACCCACGTACACAACTAAGTGTCAGAGCAATGAAAACCGTGTGAAAAACTCAATAAAAAATTGATTCCCTCTCTTGCTCTCTCACTGTCCTTCTCTCTTAAATAAAGAGCAAGAGATTGAAACATGATAAGGTGTGCATGCGCGCGCTCACACACACACATGTTTATGTATATACACTATATCTGGTTCCATAAGCAGAAAACTCCCAAATGAAATTAAGATGGGAATAAATGTA
Source organism: Aplodontia rufa (assembly GCA_004027875.1). NCBI lineage: Eukaryota > Metazoa > Chordata > Mammalia > Rodentia > Aplodontiidae > Aplodontia > Aplodontia rufa. The sequence goes on from PVKS010020836.1 coordinate 30,560, forward strand.
AAGCCAAAGAAAAATTTCTTTCAGAAAACAGAGACTCAGAGGAAAGTAAAGTGGACAGAGTTTCAAGCCCATGCAAGGGATCTGTGTCAATGGCAGAAGGGACACTTTCTCACGGGCTAAGCCTTCAGGGCTTCCCCTGACTCATAGGTGGCTTCGTCATTAGCCGAGGTCAGTTGCAGTTAAGGTAATGGAATGTCTATTATCCACTGGCCTTGTTTTAAATTAGCGATTCGACCTCTAGCCAGAAGACGGTGATTCCTTTCCCTGTGATTCATATATTACCTAGAAGCCTCTCGTTTCCTGGAATTCTTTTAAAATTCCAATTTTTTCAGCAGTAACTGTTAAACACAACAATTGTGGACAGCACATTTCTTCTGCACAGGATGGAACTAATCCTCTAAGTATTAAAATGAAGCTATTTGTTTTCTAGTGCATTCTTCCTCATGGACCCAAGTTATTTCTGAGTTATATTATACATGGTGATAGCAATAATTTTATTTTATAGAGCTTTTTGGGTTTTTTGTTTACAAATTTTTATGCGTTATTATTGTTGTTCCAGATGCTATCTGTTCAACAAGCATTTACTGAATACTTTCTATGTTTTAGGCGCCCTTCTTGGGGGCTACTGTTGATTGTCATTGAACAAGAATCTTTTTTTTTTTAATTTTTTATTTTTTTTATTTTTGAACAACCTTACAAGATTTTAACAAAATAATATAAAATGTGTATATATTCTGGATATTGCAATTATCCCCAGGAGAACACGAATCTTTATAGATGTGTCAGATCCTCATGACAATACTGAAAAGTGGGGTTATTATTCCCATTTTTTTCTTTTCTCTTTCCTTTTTTTTTCTTTTATACCAGGGATTGAACCCAGGGCACTCAACCACTGAGTCACATCCCCACTCTTTTTTTTAAATTTTTATTTTGAGACAGGATCTCACTAAGTTGCTTAGGGCCTTGCTAAGTTGCTGAGACTGGCTTTGAACTTGCAATCCTGCTTCCTCAGCCTCCTGAGCCTCTGAAATTACAGGCATGTACCACCACATCTGGCTATAAGTCCTATTTCATATAAGGAGAAAATTGAAAGTCAAAGAACTTAAGCAACCTGTCAACCTCAATCAGTAAAAGACAAGGCCAGTAGCTTCTGATTGCAAAGAACTTCTTTCCAGATGAAAACAAATCCTTAAAGGTATGTGTGTGTGAGTGAGTGAGTGAGTGAGTGTGTGTTAATCTATCAAAATTGTTACTCTATATGAATCTCACTGCTGATACTAGCTGCTTTGCAGGTCAATATTTAATGTTCTTCTGTTTATCTTGTAAGCAAAGAAAATCTGATCCCCAACTACTTCACCATCTCCCTAACTCCAGAAAAGTTTCAGGGAAAAGTAAATCCAACATTCAATGAGGAAATACAGAATGGAGAACTGGGAAGGGTCAATCAAGGGTGTATGGGAGTGCAGGAAACTAAGAAGTAGCAAAATGAAAACTTCCTAGTAAATATTTACCACTGTCTTTGAAACAAATCCCCCAGAACATTAGCTAATTTTATTACCACTCTTCATTCCAGAAACATATTTTGAAGTCACATGTAATTTTAAATATGCCATTTAAGATTACCTGCAGACCTCCTCCATTCAGTGCCCTAATCAAGACTCGACTGTAACCAGGTGAATGTGCACAACTTCCTTGTGACTCTTTAGGAGGCTGGAAAGGTAGACAGGACTGCATTTTTGTTGTATGGCATTGAAGAATTAGGCCTTCCATGGAACATGGTTGACCAAGGTGCACAGCAATGTGTCAAATCTGGGTTGAGTTCCTTGTTGAAACCAACATATTGGTGTACCCTAGGGCCACAGCTGTAGGAAAGTGTCATAAATGTGAATGTCATCTGGCATGTGTGTAAAATTAGAAAAAAGCTTTAGACCTCCTCCCTTCCGTGGGTTTTGGTTTCTACACTTGAGTCTGACTCTTGTTGAGAAATAAGTGCTAAAGAACAAAAGTGGCTTCAATTGATTATTGGTGGTTCCTGGGTCCAGAAGGACACCCTTCCCAGGGCACATGGTTATCGGCCTTGTTCCAGATTTAATGTAGATACCTGGAGAAGACATAAACCTATTTACTTAAAATGTCCAGCATGATATTCATGTTATGCCAGGAAAGAACATTAGACAGTTCTTTTTTCTCTGTTATTTGTAAAGTAGCCAGAGCTTTGGAGTGGAAGACCCCGCTTCTGGGTATCATCTTCCATTCGAGTTATGTTTGGGGAATATTTTTACATAATTGATGTAGACCTTCTACTTCCCACTGTGATTCTAATTTGCAATTATGGTTAGCCCTCCATATCTGTGGGTTCCACATTCACAGGTTCAACCAACCTCACAGAGAAACTATTTAAAAAATTACAACTGTATTGAACATGTGCAGACTTTTAAATTGTCACCATTCCCTAAATAATATAGAAATCTATTATTTAGATAACATTTCCATTGTATTGGGTCTTATTAGTAATCTAGACACAATTTAAAGTTTACAGGAGAATGTTAAGAAAGTAGGTAATTACAAAACCATTTTATATGAGAAACAGGAGCATGTGAGGATTTTGATGTCCCTGGGGGATTCTGGAACCAATTCCCATGGTAATTGAGGGGTGGCTGTGTATACATAGACCTAAGAGGACTAAACCAAACAAGGGTAAGGTTAATGGTATTCAGTGTAGTTTGGCTGAGAATTATGTAAACTCCCGGATGGTAAGCTTGCCCAAGCCTGGCAAAAACTGTGTTTTATTTATGTTTGAATTTGTTGCACCTACCACAGGATCGGGCATTCACCCATGTAGTTAAACATTGGAATATGGATAGCAGCAATGGTAAGAATGGCTTCCTTGTCCTAGAGGGACTCTTCACTAACACCTGCATATCAGTCTAGGTAGAAAATCATAGACCTGGAATATTCTAGGTAATCCTGAGGTTTTCTTGATTGGGCATATCTGCACTTGCTCACCCAACACCTACGTTCTCCTCTATTCAAATTTTCTGTCTTTTCTCCTTTCTACTTTTTAAAAATTGTTGTTGTCAAAAATTTTAAGAGTTTAGATACTTGTGTTCAGAACCGAGTAAAACCATTTCCTGTGTGAAGAAGTTCAACTTCATTAAGAATTGTATTATTGGGCTGGAGTGGTGGCTCAGTGGTTACAGTGCTCGCCTTTCATGCATGAGTTCATAGGTTCGAACCCCAGCACCACATACACAACAAGGTGTTGGAGCAACGAAAGCCAAATGAAAATTAAAGAAAATTGATTCTCTATCCTTCTCTCTCTCACTGTCCCTCTCTCTTAAAAAAATAATTTTATTATTATTAATGCATATTAATTTTACATATTAGTAGGTTCTAGTGTAGCATTGCCTTAAATATATTGAATCATCCTCATGGTTGAGCTTTGTCTGGCATTCAGGCTTCGGACTCGTGTCCATAGGGGTCATCTCACCTCACCAACCAAGAGATTCTTTTTCCATGGAGAATCAGACAGTTCAGCCTTCACCATTGTCTTTGAGATTTAAGTCAGGAGATGGGAGGGAGAATCAGATTTCCATTTCCTGTCTTTCTGTCAAAGATGAGTCACTGGAAAGTTCTTGTTTCATGACTGGCTCACTGATCCCCACAGAGCCACATGGAGGGTCTGCCCTTCAATCCCAAGGGGCATTCATTTACTTTGGTTTTGGGTACAGGATTCCACTTCGGGACTTGTTCCTTCCTCTCCTTCAGATCTGTTCTGGAATGTTGTCTGCTCAATTGGGCCTTCCTGGAACCCACTATTTAATGCTCCCACTTCTTTGCCCCCCAGGCTTCCCTGTCTGTCCTCTCTGCTTTATTTTGTAAGCATCATCTGCTCTACCTAAGTGTAACTTGTGTACCTTCTCTTCCCATGAGATAGTGTAAATTGGATGAAGGGAGGGATTTCTGGTCTCTTGTTGATGATTGTCTTCACAGTAACAAGAACAGTATCTGGTTCAACCCTGTGGAAAGGGAAGAAGAAGGAAGGAAGGAAAGAAGGAAGGAAGGAAGGAAGGAAGGAGGGAAGGAGGGAAGGAGGGAAGGAAGCCTCAGAGATGCATTCGTGGAAGAGAGAATTATTGCTTTGGTGTATTCTATAAGTCTATGTCTGAGTGAAACACAGATAGACATGTGGTTAAGAAATTTGTATGAGAAACCAGATTACCAGACCTTAGAAACAGCCACAAAAGCTAGTTATACATGCAGGCCCCCACACATTTACCTGTGCATGACACGTGCATTTGCACCTTTACATTCTTTTATGTACGCCTCTTCATGTAAAAGTAAGGAATGTGGTATATTTCAGCATAAAGAACCTAACTTGCTGGAGCACGCCGTTAGTGAGGTTCAGTTCTCACATATGCAAATCACATTGGGCCTATCTGGGGCCCAGAGTGCACAACAATGTCCAGCTATTTATTCAAAATGCTTTTATTTATTTTTTAAGAGAGAAGAACAGAGAGAGAGAGAGAGAATCAATTTTTATTGAGTTTTTCACATGGCTTTCGTTGCTCTGACACTTAGTTGTGTATGTGGTTGCTGGGATTTGAACCCGTGTACCTGTGCATGCCCGGCAAGCGCAGTAACCACCCAGCCACCACTCCAACGCCCTCAAAATGCTTTGAATTAATTGCTCAGCACAACAGTGGTTGTCAAATGTGTGAGTGTGGGAGTGCAGAAGGATCACTGTGAACCCCTTAGTGCACCTAGAAAAGCAGCTCTCAATTCCTGACCCACTGTGGTTGGCGGAAGGATCTACGGATCTTCACTCCCAGAGGGCAGCAAGTGATCCCCAATTTTCTTTGCAGATTTAGAAGACCAACCTGCCTTTCTAAACAGCTTGCTGAGTACAAAAAAATAATGACAGTGGCTTTAATTTCAGATAAGAGCAACACTTCCGATGATAAAGTGCCCGCCCGGCGTGTGGGAGGCCACCACATACACAGCTAAGTGGAGGAAAAACAAAAACCAGATGGAAAAATAAAATTAACTCTCTCTCACGCTTTCTCTTCTTTGTTTAAGGGGTGTGTGCTAGGGATATGGTTCGGTGGTTAAGTGCCCCTCGGTTCAATCCTTGGTGCCAAAAAAAAAAAAAAGAAATACTGTTAAGAGGGTAGCTTTTATGTTGTTATTATCACAATAAAACAAAATTTTTATTGAGAAATTTATTTGTTGAACAATCATAAGTTTTTAACAAAATAATATATCTATATAGATAGATAGATGCTGAAGATTAGATTTACCCCCGAGTGCCCCCCCCAATTACCCACCCTTATCCCTCCCCTCCCCTTCCCAAAACATCTCTAAAAATGTATTAGGTTGTAGGGTATTACAATTTATCTGGATTTAACACATAATAGACCTCCTTTCTCAGTGGCCAGGGTCTAGCTCCAGCCTCCACAGATGAGTGGAGACATTCGACCCTTGGTTCTCTGGGTTATGCTGATTTCACTAAGCATAATTTCTTCCATAGCCATCCATTAAATTTAAATTTTAACAAGCCTCAGAAGTTGAGAAGAGACATGGTTAAGCAGGTAGAAATAGATTCTCACTGGGGTTTTCATGGTGGTTT